>JAKLNC010000187.1:5114-59472 GCA_022813145.1 Barbatosphaeria neglecta | reverse complement strand
CCCCCCCCCCCCCCCCCCCCCCCCCCCCCCCCCCCCCCCCCCCCCCCCCCCCCCCCCCCCCCCCCCCCCCCCCTCGCAAGATGCCGGTCCGGTAGGTGCGGAGCGTGCTTAACACAGACGTACCTGGCCGGAGGGCAAATTCCAGGATCTGGTCGATTGTCTGGATGTCCTCGTCAGGCGGCGCATGGAGGACGATGATGACAGCACCGATCAGGCAGATGGCGCTGCCCAGCTTTCCCAGCGTCCCGAGCACCTCATTAAGGAAGTAGGATCCCAATACGGCTCCGACCAAGACGCTCAGGGCGCCCAACGGCGTTACTAGGATCGCTGGCGCGAAAGCATATGCGGCGAAGTTGCAAATCTCCCCGACGACCACTGGAACTCGGGCGTTAGCTCTCCTTCCCGAACGACGTCGACGAGCGCGACGGGAACGTGGTAAGCAGACGTACGCGTTCCGATGCCAGCCCACCACAACGGACTCTTCATATAGATGAACCCCTCCCCCTCGAAGCCATGTCTTTCCTCGGCGTGGTTCAGACCCTGCGATACCCCGGACTGTCAGCATCAGGCAATTTGCGCCCTCGATTGCGAGGTGGTGTCATGTGGCGCGATACGGTAGCCAGATGAGGAAGGCTCGCATTTCGGGGGAGGTGTCGTACCTTTTTTGTGATCACAAAACTCGTGCCTGGAAAAGGCCAGCTTGTCAGTACGACATGGCCGAGGTGAGACGGGGAATGTGTGGGCGTTGCGTGCGCCTACCAATTGCCAAGCTCGAGGTCATGGCCAAGGCCAAGCCGATGTATCTACGAGACGAATAGTCAGCGGATGCTGTCCTCCTTTCCGCCCCCCCCCCCCCGGCGGGGGGGGGGGGGGGGGGGCAATCGCACGTTTCCACCCACATCAACTTGAAAGCGAGCGCGGGGGCAGCGGCGCGCTGCCAAACTTCATGAGTCGGCGTGGGAGTGCGGTCGGGGCTACGGAGGCTCGCGGGGAAGGCCGACGGCTCGCAGCGAAAAGAATTCGAACGAGGATTCGAACGGGGAACGGCGTCGTCTTGGGTAGGAGAGAAGCTCGCGCCGGGCGAGTGAAGACAAAAGGGAGGGGTAGGGAGAAGGGGGGGGAAAGGAAGGGGAGGAGAAGAGGGGATGGTCAATAGTTCGGTCCCTCAGTAGCGAGACATAGAAGCCGGAAAGAGAGCCTGAGCACGACGTGGGCCTTTTCGTGAAGGGGAGGAACTGGTGATGATCCAGAAGGCCGGCAGCGTGGTCGTCGAAGATGCGCACGAGGGCTCGGGCTGATGCTGGAGAGAGCGGGTCGGTGCGAGAAATGGCTAAAGGGATGGTGGTGGTGGAGGGCGAGTTTCGTTTCGAGGGTTTTTGGCGGGCGTCGTCGCTAGCAGCTTGCTTCGTACGAGGCCGCCGTCTGGCAATAGTGGGTGGCAGGTGTGCGGGTGGGTATGTGGATGTACCTACCTTCCCTATCAGGCGGAGGGCGGAAGAGCGAGGTACATCGGGTACATCAGGTACCTGCCCCCGGCACAATCGCCGAATGACACGGTTTCAGGCGAGACCCCTGGTTGGCCTGAGAGCAGGTTGGCGTGGCTATTGTGGCTTACGCTCTCGTGCTGAAGCCCCTGCTAGCGAGCTGGAGGACCCGCTGTGGAGGCTTCGATACGGCCAAGGAGGCCAGAAATGGCCGGACGTCTCGCAGCATTTTCCCCGGTAGTTGCTGCTCGGTAAAGTGGTAGCAGTTACAGGATAATACGGGGAGGGCCTCGGTCACAACATGCCCGGGCCCCCCAGGCTAGGAACAGACACGGAGAGAGAAGAAGAAATGCATTCGGGAGACTGCGCAAGGCTGGCTGTCTCTGCGCGGCTACGTCTTGGCATTTCCTTACGGGCCACCACAGGGCCAAGGATGCCTCCTCTCTCGAAAGCATGGAGCCCCGGAAGCCTGAACTGGAGACCTGAGCCGGGGGCAGCCTATTGGGGCACTTTGAGGTACCACCTGCGCTGTATGAATTCAGGGCCATCGATGGAGACCACGTAAGTCGCCTAGCCGTAACCGGACCTGCATGTCACATCGGCGCGTGTGCCCGCGGCGGGGACCCTGGACCGGACCACGGGCAGCCGTAGCATCCACGGACGGCGCCATGGGTCGGGCTCCTGTCCAGGGCACTGGAAATCGAAGCCAAGAAGACCGTGGCACGAACGTGGGTAGGGCGGTAGAGAAGGAGAGGCCAGATCAAATCGCGCTGCAAACGGACCCATCCCGTTACTGCATCGCGCTGAGTATGAAATGCGGGAACTTCTGCCGGGGTCAGTGGAAGGGACAGGGGCCAAATCGGGCCATGGCCCGGTACAAATTACTGCGTAAGCCCCTCGGCTGACGCTGAAAAACTTTCTGCAGGTCTACGGGGTATTGGCCCTGAAGGCTTACGGAATGACGCCCGCGAGCGCCTGTGGCGGTGCTGCTAGATACGAACGAACGGGCCAGGAATAGAAACGACGGGTGTTCCTGCATGCCGCTCTAATCGCGTTCTTCCGCAGAATCCGCTCCTCCATGGCGTATTTGTTAGGCACGCACATATACGAAATATGGGAGCTGCTCGCTGTCGCTTTGCCAGAATGCTGCTAGAATACTCTACAGACTCTACGGCAGTCCGCCACGAGTGCGAAGGAAAGCGGAGGAAACCCCAAACAGCCCCCCGATGTCCAAGCAGAGCTAGGTACCCTATGTAGGTTGTCCTCATGTCTCCTCTCCCACGCCGGACGCCGTCCTCTCTACCGTAGACCTTGGCAGCGCTCACCAGAGAACGAGAAAAAGACCTCCCTGCGTACGCGCCAAGAGGAGGGAACGCAGGCTCGGGACCTGGGGCTTGGTGCCTTAGCTCCCATGACCATCCTCAAGACGGCCGCGATCATCCGAAGGACACCCCTCCTTGAAGTGTAACGTAAATAGGGAAAAAAAGAAAAGAGGAAGGGAAATAAGCAGAAACTTTTCCTACGAGACCCGGTGTGTTATACAGCCTCTCAAGATCCCAAGCGCCTCGCCGCGTCGTGCCGATCCGTGAACGGCCCTGGACAAAATTAACGAGACTGTTGGTTAAACGCGCACCGGTGGTCTTCGTTGTCGCCGGATCGCCGGGCGCCCCGTGGGCCGAAATTGCGATCATCCGCAGCACAGCAGACCCGAAAACGAGCAGAACCCAGGCGCGCCAGGCGCGCGTTGCCGATGTTCGCCAACCTACCTGTCTTAGAAATTCGTCGTTCCGTAGTGCGACTCGGTCCGAACGCGGAATTCCGGCGCCGTCGAAGATCTGCTGTCAAGTTATGCGCAAAGAAGGGTGGGATGGGAAGAGGGGGCCTGCTGTTGTTTTGCAGTAAGGTGAATGGTGGCGGATGGGTAGAACGGGTCAAAAGGAGGACAAGAGATCGCGGAGTCGAGTGGTTGCACTACAACCACTACGTTGGTATGCGCCATCGGCAAATCCCCTTGGGAGCCCAGATATGCGAATCGAAACAAGTAAGGGGGAGTTAAGCTCGCTGTCGCTTGGTGTCTACAGATTCGTTAACATCCAGCCTCGTGAGTCACTTTCGGGGTGCACATACCAGGCAGATCACCAAGCGTCGAGTCCGCGTCGTCTCGGGAACGCTTGCCGGTGGTCGCGGTAGCCGCTGGGGCGGATGTGGATACGGTGGGCAGGACGATCTTATCTTCATCATCCCAGTCGATCATATCGCCGTCAAGGGCAGCGTGGGCTGGAGCCGGGGGAACAGCGTCGATGCCAGCTCCCGTATTCATCACTCCGGGTTCGTGATCTTCGTAGTCGATCTCGTCGCCGTTCAGCGTGGCCGTTGCGCTAGACTCGTGCGAGGACACTCCGTGGCCCCCGTGCCCAGAGTGCGCGGCCTGAGCGGCCTGAGACGTGGTCTGCAGGGGAGCAGCAACTTGGCCGTTGCCAACATGCGCTGTCGGCAGCGACGTACCGGCGTCCTCGTTAAGGTCCAGATAATCGTCAGGCTCAACCTGCGCATAATCCCGACCATTTAGGTCGATCCCGTGTTCGGGATTGAGATAATCCATTTCGCGATCTGGGTGGGTTCGGAAGTCAGTAAAGCTCATCGGAGAAAGCCTGGAATCGAAATCCGAGACGGTAGACATGGCCGAGCTCGAAGGGCTTTGCGTGTATCGCTGATGCCATGTCTGCACGAACTCATCGAGCTCATCGTCATCTCCACTAGGACCATGGCTACCGGCGACTCCGTCGTAGTGCGGACCGCAAGAGCCGTCGTCGCTGTCTGTGGCTGGAAGAGAGTCTGGGGAAGGAAAGGTGAAATTACCATCTTGCGCCTGGCCAGGATCGCCATGCGTAGGGTTGAGCTCCTCCGAGAATCCCAGAGCTTCCTGATCCTCGTCGTCCTCCCCGTTCCCGCCCTCTTCCGCTTTGCTACTGGCGGCGGATCCCTCGGGCAGTGCCTCGCGGATATCGTCAAAGCCCTCTTCTTCAACATCGTAGGATATGAGGTCGTCCATACTGTCTCGGGTATGGTCAGCGTTGTCGCCAGCTTCATCTTGAGCATGGCCAGTCTCAGCCGTTCGCTCGGGTTCGCGCTCCGTCCCGGCTGAGCCTGGCGCAGGCTGATGTGCGGGCTGCTCAGCTGTGTCCTCGTCGGTGTAATCAATTAGCTCATACTCGTCCTGGGCAGGATCCTCATCTATGCCGACTATCGGCTCCTCCTCAAGCTCGACGTGGCCGGGCTCATCGCGGCGCTGCTCATCGACATCTCCAAAATGCTCATCGCCATCGTCTGTCTGTTCGAGACGCTCCGCAAGATGCTCGGTATTGTCTACAGCGAGCTCGTCTAGGTCTTGTCCGTCTTCGACCCTCTGAGACAAGCTTTCCGCCGAAGAGCCGGTTGCCGAGCCGCTCGGGCTACCTTGACCCGCCGCGGCGGACTCTGTTGTCTGGACACGAGAGGTTTCCAGGCCTTCGCCTCCCGCTGCCGACTGGGTGTCCAGAGACTCCTTGGAATCGGACGTCCCATCGGGGCTCTCGCTATTTCCTGACGCCTCTTCGGACTCGCCATTGTAATCACTGTCGTCTGGAGACCCGTCCGCGGTAGACCGAGGCAGAAAATCGGACAGTCCTTTGCCGCCGCTCGCGCTCCGCACGAGTTCCTCCAGACGCAGGGTACAATTTGGCCGCGTCGCCAGTGTGACGTGGAGGGTCTGGTGGCTGGACGGGTTGTCGTTTTTCACCAGCGTGTCGTGGAGAGCAATCAAGCCTCCGAACGTCACCTGGTTAAGCAGAGCTTCGGTTGTGGTCTTCATCGAGTTAGCGCTGGCCCCGCCAGATACGCGGATGGTGTAAGCGAGGACTTACTTCTCCAAACTCGAGGCCGAGGTCCTCGATGCGGACGAAGATCTCGTCGCCTCCCTTGAGCCACTGCGCAATACTGCCCCGAAGGGCGCCGAGAAACTCGGAGACGGGCGCGTTCAAGACGGCCACATCATCGAGATAGTACGACGAAGGATCATCGTCGTCGGAGGCCTTAAAGAGGGGGCAAGTCTCGTCGCCCCAAGCAACCATGACATCGGGAAGGTCGGCGGGATACGCCTTCTCGAGGTCAGGGCTCGACTCGTCCTCGGCCTCGTCGGAGTACTTCGTATGGTCATCTCCGGCCGAATGCGATGCGTCGGCGTCGCCCTCATCAGCGGACGCTGCCGATCCAAGCTGGTCATCGAGACCCTCCTGGCCCTGGTTTGGGCCAGCTTTGGACTCGGCCGCCGTATCTTCGAAGCTGAAGTCGAATTCGTCATCGTCGCCGTCGACATGTGCCTTCTTTGCAGCATCGTCCTCGCCTGCGGCTACATTCTCCTGTGTGCCGTCCCCTGCGTCCTCTGCCACGCTATAGCGGCCGATCGCGGTATGGATATTGAGACCGTCGTCATCGTCGTAATCGATTTCGTCCCCATCACCATCCTCCTCCTCTTGGGGAGGCTCGCTTGACCCCTGCGTGCTCTGGGCCGGGCCTTGCTCTGGGCTAGGCTCGACCGCGGGTGTAACATCGTACCCCAATTCGATTTCATAATCAATCTCGTCGATCTCAGCCGCAGTGAGCTCCGGAGCCGCAGTGGGTTCGGGAGCTGCAGTGGGCTCCTGCTCCATGTCCTCTTCGCCCTCTAGGTGCAGGGCATCGGGGTTCTCGATATCTGTGCCGACATGGTCCTGGAGAGATCCACCTCCATCATACTGCTCGACTTCCCCGCCATCGAGGTCAAAGTCAAAGTCATCGCCGTGTGCCTCATTGGAATCATTGACGTCGAAGGTGAAGTCGATCTCGTCATGCAGGCCACCCAGACCAGCCTCAGGTAGAGGGTTTGCCATGGCGGCAGCCTCGGCAGATGATATGCTCTCCGCAGCGGAGGTCACTCAGCGCTCCCAAAACTCTGCCAAAACCACACCAGCTGCGGACAGGAAGGGGTGTATGTACGCTATTTTTGGGAGTGGCTCGCCTCGTGGGCAATGAGGTACCTATTGGGCTGATGATGCACCTCGTGCACGCGACCAGTAGATGCGACAGGTAGATGCGACCAGTGGCCGGTTAGATAGCTGTCCGGATTTTGGTGTCGCAGGGAGCTTCGGGATGTCCGTGAGGAAACGTCGAGTCCCTTCGGCCTCAACTCGTGTCAGCTTTTTCTAGGAAAAGAATATCGGAGGTCCGCAGAGACATTAGGGTAATGAGAGTAGTAGGGTTGGATGCGCAACAGTCTGCTGTCGCATGAAGGTGAAGGAGAGGAAGAAGGTGGGTGCCGGCGCGGAGCTTCGGTGACGAGGAGAGAGGGTGCAGAGGCGAAGAGAGGGCGGTTTTGGCTGTGCGACACGACGCGGGTTTCTGGAGCATGCGAAATAACAAGGGAATGGGTGAAGGGAGCGGGGCGCTTTCCAAATCTGGCTAGCGCCAATTTGAGAAGCCAGAGCAAGGCACGTGCAAGGCGCCTCGAGTGTGGTGGGTCTGCGCACGAGCCACCCCAAAGTTGAACAGGGCCCGCTGCACCGGCTGCACAGGCACGGGGCAAGCCGAGGAAACACCGCCAACCAGCCAAAGGGCCAGAGACCACCAAAGGCCAGCACTGGCCAAAAGGCATTCAGAGGGGCAGCCAGAGAGACATTGTACCAATATTCCCCATTCCGAGCACATCGCACCCACGCTCTTTTCTCTCGTGTACTGGAGACATCAACTCGGCCTGAACGAGGCAGATCCGCCACGATGGTTAGCTCGCACTTGCATTTTGATCCTCGCTCTACTCCCCAGCCCCATACGATTGCGCCATGCTGACCGACGGCTGCTACCTCGTAGGTTGTCCTCGCCGCCTCCATCTGCACCCGAGGAGGGAAAGCTGTCCTTTCCAGGCAGTTCCGGGAGATGCCCCGATCCCGCATCGAGGCGCTGCTGGCGTCGTTCCCCAAGCTGGCCGACAGCGGCACGCAGCACACCACGGTGGAGCAGGACAACGTGCGCTTCGTCTACCAGCCGCTGGACGAGCTGTACATGGTCCTCATCACCAACCTCCAGTCGAACATCCTGCAGGACATCGACTCCCTGCACCTCTTTGCCCAGGTCGTCACGAGCACGTGCAAGAGCCTGGACGAGCGGGAGATCCTCAGGAACGCCTATGAGCTGCTCAGCGCCTTCGACGAGCTGGTGACGCTGGGATACCGGGAGAACCTGACGATCAGCCAGATCAAGACGTTCCTGGAGATGGAGAGCCACGAGGAGCGCATACAGGAGATCATTGCTCGGGTAAGGGGGGCCGTTTTGCTGCTGCCGCGCCGCGGCAGGGTGCCGTATCTCTCTCTCGGCTAACCCGTTCCCAGAACAAAGAGTTGGAGGCCACGGAGGAGCGCAAGAGAAAGGCGAAGCAGCTCGAGATGCAGCGCAAAGAGACGGCGAGAAGAGGGGGCGCCGGCGGCATGCCCCGGACGCCCGTATATCCCTCGTACACGCCCCCCCCCGCGCGCGCCGCGGCTGCGGATAGCTACGACTCGTACGAGGCCGAGAAGAACAAGACGAGGTACGGACGTCGGACCGACTGTCGGTCGTGGATGCTCCCGTCTCCGGGAGGAGATACCTTACCCCCAGTGGCTGACCTCGCCGCGCTAGATTTACCGCGCCGAAGGGCAAGGGCATGCAGCTGGGCAAGAAGTCCAAGACGACGGATATGTTCGAGCGCGTTCGCGGCGACATAGGTCCCGAAGCGGACGACAAGCCCGTCGCGCCGGTGACGCCCACGCAGGCCGCGACGGGGCATGCCGCGGCGGCGCGGACACCCACGAATCCGGACCACGACGCCGTCCACGTGACCGTCAACGAGGCGATCAGCGCGAAGCTCTCCCGGGAAGGCACGCTCACGTCGCTGACCGTCACCGGCGATCTGAGCCTGCGGGTCTCCGACGCCACGCTGACCAAGGTGAAGCTGAACCTCAGCGCGCACCCGACGCACGGCGCGCAGTTCCGGACGCACCCCAACGTCGACCGGAACCTCTTCAACAGCGCCAGGGTCATACAGATGAGCAACGCGGCCAAGGGCTTCCCCGTCAACCAGTCCGTCGGCGTGCTGCGGTGGCGGGCGTCCCCCAAGATCGACGACCCCAGCGCCCTCCCGATCGGCTTCACCGTCTGGGTGAACAAGGGCTCGGACGGGCACTGCACTCTGACGGTCGAGTACGAGCTGACGGGCGGCGACGCCCTGAGGGACGTCAGCGTGGCCATCCCCTTCTCCGGCGCCGAGCCCGCCGTCTCCAGCCTCGATGCGGCGTACGAGGTCTCGGGCGACAGCCTGGAGTGGTCGGTGGGCGCGGTCACCGAGGAGAACCCCAACGGCTCCTTCGAGTTCGAGGCGCAGACCGACGACGAGAACGAGTTCTTCCCGATGCGCGTGCGCTTCTCCAAGACGTCTCCGTTTGTCGATGTTGATGTGAGTGGTCTTACGGTGCGCGCTCTCGGCCTGCGGTCGCTAACCTCGCGTGGACAGGTGACGTCGGTAGCGCTCGTAGAGATGGACGAGGACGTGACGTTCTCCAAGGAGGTGAGGTCGGCGGCGGACACGTATGAGATTGAGTAGACGAGCGAGCCGGGCGCGGCACGTAGAACGGTCGGTTGGTCGCCGGGTCGGCAGGGATGCCCAAGAGAAAATCTATCTGTCTATTGCAAGTTGACACGCGTTCTGCCTTTTCCGTCTCTGCCTTTCCGTCCCTGCGTTCCGCCTCTGCCTTTTCCCGTCTCGGGTCCTGCTTGATATTGCGCGTGCATCCCTTCCCCCTCGTCCCCTCCCGCAGATCGTCCCTGTCGCAGAGGGCAGGACGGGGGCCGATATATTACTGCTGCTCACCAATGCCCGCCGTCCATCATGACCACCCGGGCAGTGCTTTAGATCCCTCGACCTGCGGCATGATCCGGCGCGGGCGGCCCACACCGGGACCGACCGTGCGTGCTCGTCCAACAGAACTCGTCCGGCGGTTTGCTTTGGCCAACCACGCCGCAGGGCCAGACGGCGGCTACGTCAAGGAGCCCAAAGCAGGTATGTGCATACGTGGACTCGGGGCTCGCTGCTGATCCCATGACCAGACGCCAGAAGCAGGCCCACGCCCAGGACGAGAGCTAGCAGGGACCAGAACCAGGTCTCGTTGCAGCCGAGCAGCTCCCGCCAGGCCGAAAGACCCGCTCGGCTCTTTTTTGTTCCTTTTCTTTTTCTTGCTAGTTCCAACGCCGTCCAGCCCTCGCCCGAGCGTGCCGATCGGGTGCGCGCGCCGTCGCGGCCGCGACAGGTCCGGATCTGACCTCTTCCCACTTCCCGTGACGTCAAGAAAGAGCGAGCCGATCTTGCAAGGTACGTATGGACGAGGCGGGGGACGCGCAACGCCGCAGCAGCTCTATATGCTGGCCCCATGCGTCCATCTGCACGTCCGGGCGCGCCAAAAGCTATAAAGCTAACACCGCGCCCAGAAGTTGGCATTCTGGCATTTCCGCGCCTGCGGACAAGAAGCGAGAGAGAGAGCGAGAAAGAGGGCGAAAAAGAGGCTGAGCGGCCGAGGTACCCAGACGGATGGTGGGGCCAGACTGCCTGATTACACCGCTAGCGACCGCTGGCGACCAACCGCTGGCTGCCACTGTCCGCTAAACGACCTGCTACGGGCCACCGAGCCACCGAGCCTAGAGCGGCCGGCCTATAGCGGCTGCAGTTCGTGGAAGCCACTGAGCCGCCAGCGCGCCGGGTCGCATTTTCAGCGCATTTTCCAGCGCCAGCCCTCCCCAGGGCCATTGCTTGCTTACCCCGTTTTCCGTGTAGGTCCCTCGTCCTCCCGTGCGTCCCGAACTGGACATCCCTGCCTCTCGTGCAACATCGCATAAACTCTTCTCATATATATATGCTCGCTCCCGGAGAAGAAGAAGAAAAGGATACGATCTTTGGCTAATTGCTCTCCGTCCGCAGCCCTTCGTGTATTTCCTAGTCCTCTTTTCTCGGGACGGGGGCTCTCCCTTCTGCGCCGTCCGACTCGCCCACCATTCGCTCACCGTTCTGGCTCGATCTATGGCGTGTCCGCTCCGGCCGAGCCGCGGATGAGCCGGGACGTTTGGATATTGCCTGGACGAATGACCCGTGCCTCGCTCCCCCCAGCCGAGCAGCAGGACGATGGATACGGCGGCGACGGACGACGTCGCACCCAGGGCGGCGCCAATCGGGCGCGCGGACGGCCCCGAGGCGCCAGCTGTGCAGCAGAGGCCGAGGCTGGAAGAGCTGTACACCGCGCGCCTGCCGGTGCTGTCGGAAGACGCAGCCGCCGATGACGACCTCCTGCTGTACAGCGACCAGGATGACGCGCAGTCCTTTATCCAGCCGGCCATCAGCCCCGTAGCCACCCGGCTCACGTCTCCCAAGACGCCGGCGGCCGAAAAGGCGGCTGCCATGGAGCGGGTCGACGGCGGCGGGCTCTTCGACCTCGGCCTCCCGGGCGAGGCCTCGGGGCCGGACGCCGCCGGCCAGCCGTTGGCCCCTCCCCCTTCTTCCCAGAGCCCCGGGAGGAGTGATCGACCCCTTCGGCCTCCGCAACCTCCGCAGCCTCTGCCGCCTCTGCCGCCTCTGCCGCCTCTGCCGCCTCTGCTGACTCTGCAGCCTCCGCAGCCTCTGCAGCCTCCGCAGCCTCCGCAGCCTTTACAGCCTTCACAGCCTCTGCAGCCTCTGCAGCCTCTGCAGCCCCCGCAGCCTCCGCAGCCTCCGCAGCCTCCGCAGCCTCCGCAGCCTCTGCTGCCTCTGCAGCCCCTTCAGGCCCTTCCGCCCCCCCTTCCCCAGCCGAGCAAGCCGACAGACAGGCAGTCTGCTTTCGCTTCTCCTCCCCACTCTCCTCGGCGGCAGCAGCAGCAGCAGCAGCAACACCCCGTCCCGCATGTCGCCGTTCGAGAGCCGGCGACGGGAAACAAACCCACCGTGTCGGGGGTGCGAGCCCAGGCCAGGCACGCGCGGGCCTCGTCGGTGTCGATGGGCACCGACGCCATAAGGAGATGGTCCAAGGCCCTCCCTTCCATCACCATCCCGTCGGGGCTGCTGCCGAGCATCCCCACGCCGTCTTTCTTCTCCTCCTCTTCCTTGTCGTCGTCCTCGTCGCCCTCGCCCTCGCTCTCGGCGCTGCCGCCGCAGAAGACCGACCCGCAGAGCGCGGCATCATCGTCGTCCACGGTGGTGGCGATCCCCGCGCCGACACCCGCCCAGCAGAAGCCGCAGCCGAAGCCGCAGCCACGGCCGCAGCCGCATCCTCGTTCCCCATACCGGGGGTCCGCCCCGGCTCCGGGGCCGAGCCCGCCGGAAGCACGGGCGAGAGCCAGCCCCGCCATCGCCGGCCTCGCGGCGCCGGCGGCCGCGGGGACGCGGCGGCCGCCGTCGGTGGCCTCGAGGAAGTCGTACGTGCTCCGCAAGTCTACCTCGGACGACTCGTTGCTGTACCACTCCCTGTCGCGGGTGTCGTCGTTCGGGGACGACCAGCGGTTCGAGAACATTCGCGACCAGGTCAACTCGCGCTTCAAGGCCATCAAGGACAGCCTGCCGGACGTGCCGACGTTCAAGCTGCCCCAGCTGCCCAGCACGCTGCGGCTGCCCGCGCTGGTCAGCTTCCCGGGCAACAGCAGCAGCGGCCCCGACCCGTCGAGGCCCGGCCCGAAGGCGGCCGGCGCCACGGCCGGCCGCGACGGCGCCTCGCCGCTGGACGTGGCGCTGGAGTCGCTGACGGGCGACGTGGTCATCATGGGCGGCTACCGGGGCTCGATCTTGCGGTCGGCGGAGAACCACCGGCAGCTGTGGGTGCCGGTCAAGGTCGGACTGAACATCCGCAAGGTCAACATGGCGGTGGGGCTGGACGCAGCCGACGAGGAGGCGATGGAGAAGCAGATCTACGCGTCGGGCATGCTGCAGCACATCGGGCCCGTCGACATCTCGCGCCGGCTGTTCAAGAAGCTGCGCGAGAGCGACAACGCGCGCCGGGGCAGGCTGCGCGTGCACGACTACGGCTACGACTGGCGCCTCAGCCCGCACCTGCTCTCGCGCCGCCTCATCGCCTTCCTGGAGAAGCTGCCGTCAAACCAGCCGGCGGACGGCGGCGGCGGCGGCGACGGGGACGGGGACGGAGAGGGGCCCCGGCGCGGGGCCCTGGTGATCGCGCACAGCCTGGGCGGCTTCATCACGCGCCACGCGGTCAACCAGCGGCCCGAGCTGTTCTCGGGCGTCGTCTTCGCCGGCACGCCGCAGCGCTGCGTCAACATCTTGGGGCCCATCCGCAACGGCGACGCCGTGCTGCTCAACGAGAAGGTGCTCACCGCCCAGGTCAACTTCTCGCTGCGCACCAGCTTCGTCTTCCTGCCCGAGGACGGCTTCTGCTTCGTCGACCGCGACACCCAGGAGGAGTACCGCGTCGACTTCTACGACGTCAACGACTGGATCCGCTATCGCTGGTCGCCTTGCGTCGCCGCACCCCTGCCCGCCGCGGCGGGAGCGTCGCCCTACTCGTCGTCGTCATCGTCGCTACTGGGTAACGGGAGCAACAGTAACAGCAACAACAGCAACAGCAACAACAGCAGCAGCAACAACAACAACAACAACAACAATATCAGCAGCAGCAGCAGCAGTAGCAGCAACGCCTGGACCGCCCCCAACGGCGGTAGCGCCAGTGGCAGCGGCAGCCCCGGCAGCAACAACAACAACAACAAGCGCAGCAGCACCTTCGGCTCCCTCTTCGAACTGTCCGGCAGCTTCTCGAACCTGCCCACCAACCTGCGCGGCCGCAGCAGCAGCGAGGCCACCAAGAAGCCGGGTGTGGCAACCGAAGTGCTGCGCCGGGTGGAGTTCGCCAAGGACCGCACCCTCGCGCCGCAGATGGATTCGGCCTCGTCGTCCACGTCCCCGACCACAGGACTGCCGGCGACCGCCTCCGCGCCGAGTCCGGACGCTGCCGCCTCCACCCCCCCGGCCCACGGGGCCACCAACGGGGGCCCCAACGGCGGCGGCTCCGCCGAACAGCAGCAGCGCGCCAAAGCCCTCGCGTACCTGGCGCGCACCCTCGCGGAGACGAAGCGCTTCCGCGCGGAGGCCGCCCACCGGCCGGAGCACAGCGCGGCCAACGCATACCCGCCCTTCGCGGTGATCTACGGCAAGGACATCCCGACCGTGTACGCGGCGCGCGTGGCGGGCGGGCGGGAGGCCATCGCGCGCGCCGACGCGTACGACGATCTCGTGTTCCGCTCCGGCGACGGCGTCGTGCTGGCGCGCGAGGCCATGATGCCGCCCGGCTTCGACCTCGTCAAGGGCGGCCGCGTCAGCACCGATAAGGGCCATGTCAGCATGCTCGGCGATCTGGCCGCCGTCGGCCGCGCCCTTGAGGCCGTCGTCCGGGGGAGGCGGAAGGGCATCGGCCTGGGCCCGGGGGCTGTCGCTGCCATGTCGAGGAGTTCCTAGTTCCTAGTTCTTGGTTCCTAGTTCCTGTCACTTTCCACGTTTTGATACTCGCAGTAGAGGCATTGTAGTACCTTGCGGTACGTCCTGTGTAGGAGTTGGATAGGTGGATAGGTGGATACATATTTCTTGGCAGTATTTATTTGGATACGTTCTTGCGTTTTATACATTGTACAATAAAAATACCAAACGGTAGCACGAGACGTGAAATAATTACATGTACCTGATACCTAACCTAGACACCGAACAGACTCGTTGAAAGGTCATAGAGAGGGAGAAACAAGAAACAACCTATCGTTCAGGCCTAGCCCGGTTTACCGACGCACGCAAACCCGTCCATCCATTCATCCATCCATACTTGAGGACGCGGCGTGTCCTGTATCCACCTCAAAACCATCTGCAGCTGTTGCACGTACACACGTATATACCTCAGAAAAACCCCAGGAACAGCACAAAAATAGCCTAGAAACAAGCCTAAAAAAGTCTGCACATATCCATTATACCGCGTAGGGAAAAGGAGAACCAGTAAAACAAGATAGTAGAACAGCAGAACACGAAGGGAGACACGGAGACGGGGAGGGAGGGCTGAGGACCAAGCCTGGGTTCTTGGATCCTTGGGTATGAGACATGAAATCTAGCCTGTTGGGAGGCGGGAGGGTAGGTTAAACGGAAAGGGAAAAAAAGGAAGAAAGAGGAAAAAAAGGAAAAGCCCGAAAAGTGAGGAAGGAGAGAAAGGAAGGGGAGATAGAAAACATACAAAAAAAAAGGTGACTCCCGCCGTGTGGCGCTGCGTGTATTTCGTCGTTCCTCCTCGTCCCCTCCAAGACAAAATACCCATCAAGCCTTGCAGACGCCACGGGGTGGGAAAGGAGAAGAAGACGAGGCGGCGTGCATCTGGCTGAACGTCCTGACCACAGACTCCTGCGCGGCCCTGAGCCGGTCCAGCGCGGGAGGACCACCACCGCCACTGCCGCTGTTGCTGCTGCTATCGTCTCCGTCGTAAGCACCATAGCTGCTGTATCCGCAGCGGTCGTCCTCGGGAGAGCCGGCCAGCACGCAGATGCGCCAGTTGGGCAGATCCCCGCCTCCTCCTGGTGCTGCTACCACCATTCTCCGTCCCAGCCCTCTCCCCCCGCCGCCGCCGCCGCCGCCGAGACAAGCCACAGCGGCCTGGACCTGGGCCTCGAGACGCAGGGGTGGGTCGGCCGGCTCGACGAGGGTGGCGTCGCCGCTATAGACCGGGTTCTCATCGCGGGGCACGAAGACGAGGTCGCGCAGGGCGGGGAAGCGCGCTCGCAGCTGGCCCAGTACGTCGACGGTGAGGCCGGCCGCGAGCGCGGACTGGTAGGACGGCACCGGGGTGCTACTTCCGCCGCTGCCGCCGCCGCTACCGCTATCGGTCCAGAACAGGGCGTCGTTGACGGCGACGCGGCGCACGCGGGCCAGCTCGTCGGGGCTCACGAGCGACAAGACGGTGCGGAACTGCGACTCGGAGGCCATGTAGCCGTCGCGGGCGCCGAAGTACAGCACGTCGCGCTCCGGGTCGAAGAAGATGCGGCCGGGCTGCCGCGCGACGCCGAACATGGCCTGGTACTGCCGCAGGGCCTCCTCGCGCGACTCGTGGCACACGTGGAGGTTGGCCGGGATCGGCGCCGGCGACGTGCATCCCCAACTACCGCCGCCGCTCGGCCGGAACGGGCCTGACAGGGACTTGGATCCGCATCGGATAGAGACCACGCGGGGCCCGGGGAGGTTGCAGTTCCATATCCGCAGACGGAGCTCGGCGGGCAACTTGGAGAAGAGACGCTAGAAAGTAAAGTTAGCCGGGGGGGTGAAGTGAAAACAGCGCGGTTGGAGTGGTCCAGGGATGAAGACCGACGGGACTCAACATACAAATTCCCGGCAGTCGTTGCTGATGATGGACGGCATCTTGGGGGACAGGGAGGGGCTGTATAAGTCGGGGTTCGCTTAGACGGCAGTAGAGACCGGGGATCCTCGCTAGTAGACCGACGGGAGGAAGCAAGATGCTGATAACGACGCCAGAAAGAGCACCCAGAGGTGTGTTATATCGATGGGCCACAAACAAGAGCAGGCCGATGAATAGGTAGGGTAGGCAGGCAGGCAGGCAGGTGTGATGATGATGAGAATTCCGTGTATTCGCCGCATAGAGAGAGGGAGGGAGAGGAAGACGCAGGCGGATGGCTAATTATATCGATGGACTCGAGCGAGAACGTCTGCGAGACGGTGACTAGGTTGAACCGGCGGGATGGTAACGACTCGAGATACCCGAGACAAAGAAGCATAAAAATGGGGGTCGGACGGGGGGGATGGGGGGGATGGGGAAGGGTGAAAGGGTGGAGGGGGGTTGGGATATTGCCCGCTAGCCCGGGCCACACAAGGTACGCCGGGGGACAAGAGACGAAGGGAAACACAAATACATCCTTGAAATCGGGAGCACGACATCATGGACGAGAGAGAGATGGAGAGGGAGAGGGAAGCAGAGAGGTAGTTGAGACGGGGGTTCTGGCATGGCACAGGGACGCCAGGAAAACGGACACCGTGCAACTAGCTGCTGGTGCATGCAGGAGGGTGCATGGGAGCGAGGCCGTCAGGAGAGGGGGCAGAGAGGCGCGGCGTATTTACGAACCCGAGCCGCTGGGACCGGGAACACGAGCGGCGTCTGCTCCAGAAGGAGAGGGGACAGGGCCGGTGATTGCGCAGGCAGCAAACCGGGAGGAGGGAGAAGGCGGGAGGGCGAGAGGGCGGGGAGGCGGGAGGCGGAAAGGGATGCGAGTGGGCGAGCGAGGGGGCGAGCGAGGGGGTCAGTAGGCAAGAACTGCTGCAGTCTGCACCTCACTCGAGTCGTAGTCGTCCTCGATCCCAAGGTGACCCGGCCGCAACACCGCATCTCACGGCACCGGTGGCTTGGGACCTGCCCCCCTGTACACCACCCCCCGGCTCCGCGCATTCCTTGCCTGCAGGCCCGGCCAGGGTTGCGTCCCCTTGGGTCTGCGTTGGAGCTACTGCGGCCCACTCGACGCATCGACAGACGCGGGTCGGAGAGGGCGAAAAAGCTAGCAGCCAGCAGCCGGCAGTGCAAGCAGTGCGAGCAGTCAAGCAGTGCAGGTGTGCAGAGACCCAGGTCTGCCTGCGCCTTCGCACGCCCATGCACACGGGCACGCACACGCCCACGTCCATACCTGTCCCTCTCTTCGACGAGGAGAACCGAGGAGATGAGCGGGCTGCCACCCACTGGCCCGAGAAAAGGAGGGACGGGGGTCGATGGAAAACAACGAGAGCAGATATTTTCTGTCCCGACAGACTGGGATGCGGCGGGCGAGAGACAGGGGCTGGAGGCCCGGACCAAGAGGAAGAGAGACACAGGGAGAGCTGCCATTCCGCATCGCCAGGCCGCGGCGGCGCAGAATGAGACATCCGGATACGCACCGCAGAAGGGCGCGATGCACCGGAGGGGACGACAGGCAGGCAAGCTAGATAGTTGGACACCCGCTCACCGCCCAGCGCAGGAGGGCAGACGCCGTGCAACGGCCACAGTCGAGGGAGGAAGCAGGGCTTTGTTCGGTCGCCCTTTCGAGAGCGAGCCAAAACGGAGGCTCGCCCCGTCGATGGACGGGACAGAAACGGCGCCGACGCGTGCCCAGCCGGCTGCCCAGAGGCCAGGGGCCCCTTTGGGCTCCTGGGAGCCCTTGCCCCGATCCCCGCGAAGCCCTGCTGGCGGGCGAGATCGCGGGCAACGGCTCGCTTGGATTGCTCGATCAGCAATAGTCTTGGGCCCGAGCTGCCATCGATTGGCGCGGCCTCCATCCCCGTGGTGTGTGTGTGGGAGAGTGTGCGTGCGTACAGGGTGTCGCCGTCCCAGGGGCCCGGTTCGGTTACAGAATCCTCCCCCCTTCCTCCCCCTCCCCACCCCAGCCGCCGATCCACCGCGCTGGCAGCTGCAATTCCACTCGCACCAGGATCGGAGCCATGCTGTGGCAGCCAGTGCAGCCCTCGCCTCCGCCCGTACCACACGGGCGCCGGCCCATGGCCAGGCTGCTGAGCAGTCCGCACTGCTGCCTGGCTGCCCGGAAACGATCGCAGCGGTTGGTTCATGACGCCATGCGCCGCCGAGGAGATCGGAATAGCGTGGAACGCAGAATTACGCTGAGGCTTTCGGAGCCTGCTGTGCTCTCCATTTCCACCACGGCTCGGGCCCAGCCTGATCCTGGCGTTGCCCGTCGTCGAGGTGGCCCGGAAGGGAGGGGGGGTCTGGCTCCTCTTGGTGTGTTCAGCCTGCTTTTTCTCCGAGGAGCACAGCGTCGGAACAGCTCCGCTGGCTGGGAGGCCCAGGGACGCCCAGGGACGCCCAGGAACGCCCGCGGACGCCCACGGACACCCCCGTACGAGGGCGAGACATCCAGCTCTATCTAACATCTGGCCTTCGCACCCGGTACAGCCTTTGGGTCTATTGCGCCCGATGACGACTCGCCGGCGCTGCTTGTGGTTAGCCCGCTCGTGGTCTGTCGTTGTCGATCGCTAGCGGCCGTCAGTGGCCGTCGGTGGCCGTCAGTGACCGCTACTGCTGCAGAAATTGCTCAATTTGGGTTCCGCGGCACCCTGCAGTGCAATCGGTCCTTATCCCTGGATGTCCTCCAGCACACACTGAGCAGGCACAGGCGTCGTAGTTGTTTGGTTGGGCGCAGGGCACCCCCCTCCCCGCTCTCCCGGTGCGGTGGTCGCGGGCGCCGTGGTGCAGCATGCAGCCGTGGTGCCATATCGACTGTGTCATATTCCATGGCGACGACGGGGGGGGGCGGGCGTCGAGACTAGTCGCAAGAAGGGAGAAGAGGCGTTCTGCAGGTCTCGCCCGCAGCGGGCTAGCGCGTGTGTTCCGTACGTCCCGTCGTAATGGTGCAGCACGTCGAGGCTGGAACTCTCGCTCGCTCGAGGCGGCGCCTCCCATCTCCCACGGACTTCCCGCCGGCCTCTCGGATTCGCTGACCTACGGAAACAGCCGGCCCTGCCTCGATCGTGGGTTCGCTTAGACCGGCTTCTGCGGGGCTGACCAGTGGTTAGTGATCACGGGGGCAGCCTCGCGCGGGACGACCGAATTTCCAATTTCGGGAGCAGCGAAATCCGATGCTGGTGAAATTCGATGCCAGCGCAGACTCCGAGGAGCCGACGCGCCAAGCGCTCGCTAAGGATTAGCTGCTACGAGTCGCGAGGCGACCTATCGCCCAATGGGTGCAAGTGTAAATTGGCAGTCCTTTTGGCCTTTTGGTCCTTTGGTCCTTTGGTCCTTTTGGTGCTCTTTGAGGGCAGATCCCAGTCGGCTTGGCTCTTCAGGGTCCGTTCCGCATGGGCACACCCAATAGTAGACCGTCCAATAGTGGACCGTCCACTCGTTTCTTTCCGGGGACACCCACGCTGGCAGGTCGAGGCTGGAGGCTTGCTGACACTGAGAAACCCATTCCCGACAGTTTCGGGCCCAGCCTGATAGGCTGGTGGGAAAGCCACAGCCGGCGGGCAGACAAAGACAACCCGACAGTTCCTCGAGGACCGAGGAGCTGTCGGCCGGGGCGTGGTCGGCCGATGTTGTTGGGATGGAAGGGGGCTCGGAATCGAAATTGCCAGGACGGGCTTTTGTTTGTTTGCCATGGTCGCCTCGAAAAAAGCAATGGGAAACGAAGCAGGGTCGAGGGTGGGGACGAGCCAGCGCTCAGCTCCAAGCCTGATTAAGCGAGCGCACTGACCCCACGGGTTTACGGTCACGTGTGTGGTTTTATGTAAGCGCACCCGCAACAACGCTGGTAATTGCCTTGGGGCCGTTGCCCCTAATTTTGCCCTAATTTGTCCCTAATTTGTCCCTAATTTGTCCCTAATTTGTCCCTAATTTTGCCCTAATTTTGGGTCCCAATCCGTAGGCCCAATTCCTAGCCCTCACTATCGACCGTGCATCACAATCGCAATCTCGACAACGACAACAGCAACAAGCCTCCTTGGGTTCGGTGCCTCGCGCGGGTCTCAAATAGAAACACGGAAACGCGGTCCCAGTCGAGATGGAGACGCTACATACCCGTACGTACATATCTAGCGGCACGAGATACCCTCGACGGATGCAGGATGATTGGCCTTCAGGCGCTGGCCGTCCCCCGCTTCCCCCCCGGCCCCCATCTTCTAAGCGCCGGGAAGGCCACAGGGAAAGCCGCCAAGTCACACTCTCCAACCAATCCGCTGACGTCTCCCAGCTATTTCTGGCCTCGCTTCTGGCCATTCTGCATTTCTGCAAGTCGGCAATCCTTGCGCAGAGCTGCCATAGGAAAACGGGGTGGCACGCACTGACGCGCGCATGGTAGGTTTGATTGAGCCCGATAATTTTGGATCCCGAGTGGCTGCCCAGGCAGGCGGGAAGGCACTGGCAAGCCGTACAGTTGCGGCGCGGCGGCTACGGGGTAGAGAGAGTTTCAACTTGGACTCCCAGCCATCGAAAGAGATCAAATACTGAGGTGGTATTTCTGGGACCCTCCCCCCTCTTCTTCTAACCACAAGGCTCTCTCCTTCATCCTCTTTATGTCTTCTGGTTTTCTCCTGTGTCTGTCTTTCGGTGGGGTTTCCTTTTCGTCCCTCTTGTTCTTCTTATAGGCAGGCTCTACAGGTGTAAAGCGACTCTTTTTCTCTCCTCGTCTCTCCGTCCTTTCTGGTCGTTTTCTCCGCCCTTCCGTCTCAGTGGCCACTCTTTTTCCCCCCCTCGTCTCTTCTCGTGCCCTGTTTTCCAAAATGGCGTCTCACAGTCTAGAGAAGGCCACGAGCCCCGACTTCGAGGTCGAGTCTCAGGACCTCCACCTGCGCTCCAAGCTCAAGCAATACCGCCTCATTGACGGGGCCCGGCTGGGCCTGACCCTGTTGGCCATACTCATGGGCATCACCATCTTCAGCATGTCCGCGGAGGCTCTCAGCGTCTACAACGCCACCCACGTGTCTTCCGGCTTCCTCCCGTCCCTGTGGCCCGACGAGTTCGACCTGCGCCCCGCCGTCGCGCTGGTCGTGGGCGCCGTCATCGTCGCGGTCGCCAACGTGGCCTCCGTGGTGTTCAGCCATGTCCCCTACGTGAGTTGCAGCTTACGTCCCGCCGGCATGACCCTTTCTCCGTGTGACTGACGCTTTCCTGTCTCGTATCCGCAGCTCCGGTCTCACACGTCCATGCACACTCCGCTCTCCTTCGCGGCACCTCTCGTCGGGCTAGTCGCCGCCGTCATCGCCATGGCGTTCTTCTACGTCGTCAACGCCTCCGAGACGGCCGACACCTTCCTGAGCTGGACCTGCCGGTGGCAGCTCCTGTCGATGGACCAGAGCCCGCACTTCGCTACCCTCTGCAAGCAGAGCTGGGCCAGCGTCTACCTGTCCGTCCTGCTCATCCCCATCGAGGCTGCCGCCCTGGCCCTCGCCGGCTGGCAGCTGCACGTCGAGCGGCACATGGCCGCCTACGGCAGGGCCAGGAAGTCGACGCCCAGTCCTATCATGGTTTGACGTCTCTCGGGTGGGCAGTGGGGGGAGATATAGGTGGCGAGCATGAGGGTCATGGCGACGCGGTCAAGTTACGTATCTCGTCCGAGGCCAGTTTCCCGGCTCGCTCCTTCATCTTCCGACGGATGGGCAACGGGAAAAGGCCGCGATATGCTTCATTTGCTGGAGACGGTTTAATTGTACTTATAAGATTGCCGCCACGGGAGGAATGGCTAGCTGCCCAGTGGCTTCCGCGGTATGCGTGCAACGGGTCCTATACGAACTCGAGGGGACGTCGCGATGAACTCCTTTGGCTTTTATTTGTCGGGCCCATCTGCATTCGTATTCGCCGCGCGCGAATCGTATCATTCTTGGAATGGGCGAATTATTACATCGGAGTCATTTTCCACTGGACTAGGCGGTCCAACCAAAAGGCCGGGAAGGTACACTACGGTATACCTACGTCCCTACCTGCGCCGATGCCACCGGATTGGGTAGGTCACAACAGAAGACGTCCACTACTCTACAGGCTGCGAGTCAGACATGCCTGGGAGACAGACGGGGCACACGTGGGAAATCTCGCTTCCGGAACGGCCGTAGCCATTCACCGTGTCTGACAGGGCAGGCTCATCTGCCATCTGCCATTCTACCTCCTATTCACGGGCCGGTCGGTAGTCAATACTAGGAACAGACAGACGGGTGCCTTGCCGCCAACATTCCGTCGTTTTAATCTACCTCTTCGTCTCCACGGCAATAGAGAGGGGCAAAGTGTGTGTTACACCGGCAAGCCCGCTTCGTTGGCTCGCTCGCCTACCTACCGACAGCGTACGGATCTGCGAGAAAAACGCTGCAGTGGCCCGCCGGCAGGTATGTACGTAGCCTCCCAGCTGCATACAGAAATACCTATTTGCTCCATAGGCAGATAGAGGCACACTTTTCTAGCCGTGTGCGCGGGACATGAAGGGGGATGGCAGTGGGATCTGTATGTTCGTCGGCTGGGCTGGGGTACAGGTAGGCAGGTTGTAATTGCACTCACTGCAGACCACAGTGGTAGGTATGTTGGCCTCCTCCCTTGTCGCAAATACTGCTGTTCCCCACTGTCCATGTATGTATTTACTGATGTGCTGTTTTATAGTCCTTCAAGGTTTGGGAGGACATCGGCAAGAGGCATAGCATCCGTGGTCGCCGTTCGATCTTGAGGGGCTGGCCACTTTTCTTTCGTCTTGTCTCCTTTTTTTCTTCCTCGAATTGTCCCTCCGATTCGTCTCAGCACTACTGCACTTCTCGGTCAGCTCTTTCTCTCCTCTCGCTGCCTAGTGCTACCTAGAGATAAAGGTGGTATCGAGGGTTTGTCCTCGCCGTGCAAACACCAAGAATACCTTGCATTTCTAAATTTGTATTGGTAGGGGGAAAAGAGGAGCAAGTGAACTGGATATGTGCAAGTGCAGCCTTGGAGACTTGCACTAAGCAGGTGCGGCCATTTCTCCCTTGCTTTTACTACAGTGCTGTCATTGGCGATACTTTCTGTTCCATCTTTGAGCTGTCAGGTACGTACCTGGATCCTTGCCCCTATCTAGGACAGCCTGGGCTAGTCTTGAGGAAACCATCCAAGTATGCAATGAGTAGTAGCAGGCAAGAAGGGCGGCGAAAACTGGCAAAAAGAAGCACCAAAAAAATAAACCTGCGGCGAGACAAGACGCGATCCAGCTAACAATAACAATAACATGTGTTTCTAGCTTCCTACCTACCTGACTTAGCTGTAGGATCCCCAATTGGCGCCACTTTATCACACCGCCGCAGCCACCACCCATAGCAGCACAAGGGGCGGCCATGGAGAGCCCCTACTATTCGGAAACCATGAGCTCGCTAAACTCGCGATCACCCCTCCTCCCCATCAATTTGGGCCCCGGCAACCTCTCGTTCGCGGAGCGCGCGGCGCAGCTGGCGCAGCTGTCGCAGTTGTCGCAGCTGTCGCTGCAGCCGGCGTCGGAGCCCGCCGAGCCCCCCCCCTCCATGCCGGCCAAGCGCTCCGCCTCGCCGCCGGCGCGCACGCGCACCCCGATCCTGGTCGAAGGCGGCCGCCTGATGCGCGACATTGACCGCCCGCCGCCGGGCGACCCGCGCGTGTCCAAGCCGCCGAAGAAGGCGCAGTCCCAGGCGGCGATGCGGCAGCTGGCTAGGGAGCGCAGCCAGTACTTCGAGGAGGCGTTCTGCGCCCGCGAGCCGGCCGGTGCGGTGGCGGCCCGAGACCGCGTGCGGGGCGAGGCCATCGTCGAGGCCGAGGTGCGAACCAACCTGATCGTGAGTGGCCTCGCCTCCCTTGTCTTCCTTCCCTGATCCCCCTCATCTTCCTCCCCCGCTAACCATGGTACGGAAAAGGTGCCCGACAAGCTCGGCACGATCGCGGGCCTCTCGACGTACCTGGCCCACCGGTTCCGGCGGCCGGCATCGTCCATCGCGGTCACGCTGCAGCACAGCGCCTGCATGGCCTTCGGCGGCACGTTCGAGCCGGCCTACGTCATGACGATTCACGCGCTGCCGACGGAGGTGCAGCCGGCGACCAACCGGCGCAACGCGGCCCTGATCCAGAAGCACATGGAGGAGGCGATCGGCGTGCCGCCCGCGCGGGGCAGCATCCGCTTCGTGGCCGTGCCGGAGGAGAACCTCGCGCGCTGCGGCAAGACGGTCGCGGGCCAGATCGAGGAGCTGGCCAAGCCGGCGGCGGGCCATGCAGCGTCGTCGTCATCGTCGTCGTCGTCCGCGCCGCAGACGTCATCGTCGGCCGTCGGAGACGGCTTGGCCTCCGCCGCACGGCGGCTCAACCTCGCCAAGAGGCTGAGCGTGAAGGTGCGTCTGCTCCCCTCGTCCCGGCTCCCGACGGGCTGGCATTCCAAGCTGCTATCCCTTTCATGTCCCCCCACCCTGCTAACACCTGTGCTGCGCCGTCACCAGTCGTTCGGATCGTTCCGGTCGCACATGCACGCGCAGTCCCAGTCCCAGGGCGAAGCCCAGGACGAGCTGACGCCCCCGGCCAGCGCGGGAGACGAGCACGCCCGGCCCTTCACCCCCATGCCGAGCATCCCCCAGGAGCCGACGGAGCCGGAGCTGCCGATCGATGAAAGCGGCCATCCGGACAAGGAGAAGAAGCCGAAGCGGTCCCGCAGTTTCGTGGCCACGATGTTCCGCCGGTCTTCGACGGCGAAGAAAGACGCCGTCTCGCCTCTGCTCGAGTAAAGAAGGAGGAACGAGCCTCTTGAGAACAGAACCTCCCGATGTATAAACAGGGTGTCCGCTGCTGGGAGATAGGACAGCCGCAGGTTGGGGGGACAAGGAGATCCGGGGTCGAACGAGCCGCCGCTGAACGCACGGGATGTGGCCCCTTCCTTCACCACGGACCTGCCACCTACTCCGTACTTGAATCTGTCATGTAATAAGGTGGCAGGAAGCACCTAGACGGAAGGAGACTGTCGTCGTCACGTCCCGGTTTATGGAGCTGTGTGTAAGTAAAAAGAGGCGCGAGGATGGATAGCATGTGTGTTTGTAGCATAGCAGAGAGGCGTTTAGCATGTACCATTATTACCCGGCTCTCTGCCCCTGCGTGGGAAACACGTAACAACCGTTCTTTCCCCCTTTTTATCTTCTTGTCACCCATACCGTCGGCCAACTAGAGACGACGACGTGATAAGAGATTTTCTTCCTTTTTTGCTTCCCCTTTTCCGTCAGCGGACATAGACAACGGGAGGCGAAGGAGAGGACGAAGGATGCGTCCGGAGAGGAGCAGAAGGGGCACAGTGTGGATTGGATGCATGCACACATCCATCTCAACCTACCTAAACGAGAGACACGGCCGTTTGCAGAATCTAAAGTAAGTAAGCACGGCAAGGTGCCTGCCTGTCCCTGTCTGCCTAGAACTCCCCTTCTTCCGACAGCCCAGGGTGTTGTGAATCCGGCGGAGACGGCTGTCGCGCCGCGAGCCGAGAGGAGAGGGGGTACGGGGGTGCTCCGTAGACAGGAGTAGGTACTTCCAAGGATGGATACACCTGTACGTCCGTACGGAGTGCGATGCCCGTGCTGGCAGCCTTTCGGCGATGCTGCGCTGACGCGAAGAGGGGGTTGTTTGTGCGACAGGTCTGCAGCTGTGGTGGTGCGGAAGTTACAGAGGTGATGACTGGCGCCCACGTCCGTTGGGCAAGGAGGAGCAACGGCTAAAGGGGTGACTAAGCGTGCTATGCCCGAGCTCCAGGTAGCTGCCAGGTACCTGACCAGCGTTGTAGGGCGCTGTGAAGATGTACCTTAGTCGCTGTAGAGTCCGCCCCTGCTATAAGGGCCCTCTACCTCCACCTCATTTTCTGCGCTTGTTTCGTACCGATCGAACAATGTCGTGTGTGAGCACCATCTGCGGATGGCTAGAAAATGCTTCAAATCAAATGCCAGGTAGCAGCGAGGCGTTAGCACCTACCAGGTAACGGCGTGTGATGGATGCTCGGGTCCCAATATAAAGGCAGTAAGTACCTACAGCAGTGCTGCAGGCAGAAAAGGCAGCTGCGGTACAGACGTAACCCCGCACTGGCAGCCGCCCTCTGGGTGGCAGCACAGCAGCCGCATCTTCATACCTGACTTTTTCCCTCACCAGCACATCGCATCACCGAGACAAGCATTCCGTCTGCCTGCAAAGCGTCTTCTGCCTCGTCGCTACCCACCGCGCTCCTCCGTGCCGCCCGAGGCGCCTGAGCATCGAGAATTGATCCGTCTGCCGCCCGCCAGTGGCCTGCGAAGCCGCCAAAAACTTGATTCGGTCCCTGCCGCTGGGTGCCTCACGACGTCCGCCGCTCCCTTCTCGAGGAGCGCGCTGCCGACGGGCGAATAAGCTCGCGACAGCGACGGTTTCGGGTCCTACAAAGGGGGCCCGGGCTTGTCATGACCATCCCCAGCTGAGGTCGGCCCCCGGCTCTTGCCATTGGACTTCTGGCCCAATCCAGGATGGAGGTGAGATGGCAGCCATTTCCTAAGTACCTCGACCTGCCTTACCTGTCCGTACCTTGCCTGCTTGACCTACACCCGTCCCTCTCCACCTCAACCCGGCCTTCTTTCAGGCGCCGCTACTGGTGCCCTCTCGCGATACTCCCGTTATCACAAGCCGGAGGGGGGGCCACTTTCCCGTCGAGAACGGTCTCCTACTAGGTGGCTGGGGCCTACCTCCTGCTCCCTACTGGCAGCTACCTAGGTAGTAGTACCGCTACTTGGGGCCGTCCCACGCAGGCAGCACGCCTCATGTGTGCGAGGCGAGGTTTGAGTCACCTCAGTCAGGCCCTCACACCGCCGGCACAGCTGCCCACGCCCCGTCTGCGCTACCATAGGACAGAGGGCGCTGCGCCGAAGCAAGGAAAAAGGCGCGCTACCCCATCCTCTTCCGGGCCGTCCGTTGCGGGAGAGGAGCGTGCGTCCTGCCCCGTCAGCTTTCGTGGGATCGATTTGATCGAAGCATCGTGGGTCCGCCGGCCTGCCTGCCTATCTGCCTGCCTA
This sequence comes from Barbatosphaeria neglecta, assembly GCA_022813145.1. Lineage (NCBI taxonomy): Eukaryota > Fungi > Ascomycota > Sordariomycetes > Barbatosphaeriales > Barbatosphaeriaceae > Barbatosphaeria > Barbatosphaeria neglecta. Next base: position 32,445 of record JAKLNC010000187.1, on the reverse strand, counting down.
TCTGCCTGCCCTGCCCTGCCTGCCCTGCCTTAATCTGCTCTGCCCGTCTGCCTGTTTTGCTATCTGTCTGCCCGTCGGCCTCTTTGTCGAGAGATAATCATCTTTTTCTCCGGCCTATGCGACCGTCCGAGGGGGAAGCAGCGAGGCCGACCTATCCCAGCGCGTGAGCCGGGCTTCCCTCTGCTATCCGCGTCCCGGGGCACCTCGGCACCCGCGCCGGACAGCCAATCTGGCGGTGGCGTCTCTTCCCGCAGGGCAAACAACGTCCTCCTGGCAGACGATCGGCCTCGATAGCCGTTCCGTCCCGGGTGCCACTTCGCTTGTTTGCTGGGGTGGATGGATGGCGCTCGCTGCTTCACCTGCCCAGGTCAGCCCGCCGCCATGAATCAGGGGCTGAGTCGGTGTGTATGACATATGGGAACGTCGTGGCCGCCGCTCCCTTCTCATGTCTTATATGCTGCTCCGGACAGGCATCCGGAACACGCTCGTCCGCGCCATCGCCCTCCCTTCTGGCTCCCCGCTGCTTTGGCGCAGCGGCACCCGCCGGCATTATTCCCAAATCTGCACCTTTTGTCTTTCTCCCGTCCTCTTGTCCTCCGTCCTCTCTCGTCTCATATCATGTCTTCTGCCCCCGGCCCGAGCGGCGTTGTATCGCCGCGTCGGGGCCAGGCCACATTCGTTAGCCCGGCAGCGCTAAATCTCGGACGTGTGTACGAACAGGACCAGCAACGGCTCCAGAGACGAGATGGGCCTGAGAGTGGAAGGAGCGAGCCCGTCCCCGTCCCGCCGCAGCAGCAGAAGGGGAAGCCGAGGCTGCTGTTGATGGGCCAGAGAAGGTACGTAGTATCACGCTGCTCCATGTTTGGGTACCTATGTATATAGTCTACCGGCGAGGCTGACGAAGGTCGATGCGACAGAAGTGGGAAATCCTCCATATCGAGCGTGGTATTCCACAAGCTACCACCGACCGAGACTCTCTTCATCGAGTCGACGCCCCGCCTGCAGAAGGACTCCATGGCGTAATAGACCACCACCCGTTGCTTTTCTCCGGAGAGAACCCGCTGACTTTCTTTCTCGTTGCTTTCTTGGCCCAGAAGGTCCTTCATGGACTTCCAGGTGTGGGATTTCCCGGGCCAGATCGACTACTTCGAGTCGCCCGACTTCGACACGGACGCCGTGTTCGGCGAGGTGGGCGCGCTGATCTGGGTCATCGACGCTCAGGACGACTACATCGACGCTGTTGCTAGGCTCAACAAGACGATCCTCCTCCTGCAGCGCAGCTACCCCAACATCAACGTCGAGGTCTTCATCCACAAAGTGGACGGGCTCTCGGACGACTACAAGCTGGACATCCAGCGCGACATCACCATCCGCATCCAGGACGAGCTGTCGGACGAGGGCTTCGAGAACGCCCCGGTGACGTTCCACCTGACCTCGATCTACAACCACAGCATCTTCGAGGCCTTTAGCAAAGTCATCCAGAAGCTGGTGCCCCGGCTGGGGCAGCTCGAGGCCATGCTCACCACGCTCTGCCGCACCTGCCGGTTCGAGAAGGCCTACCTGTTTGACGTCTTCACCAAGATCTACATCGCCACCGACAGCGCCCCCGCCGACATGGCTTCGTACGAGATCTGCTCCGACTACATCGACGGCATGATCGATATCACCGAGGTCTACGGCTTCTGGCCCCGCGCCCCCGAGCGCCGCGCCCGCCTCGAGGCCGCCCAGCACCAGCGACTGGAGGACCAGATCGCCTGCGGCTGGGCCGAGAGCTGCATCATCCTCGCCGACCAGAGCCGGCCTATCATGCTGCGCGAGGTCGACCGCTGGCTCGCCCTCGTTGCCATCATGAAGGACGGCTCTTACGACAAGATGCCCCTCGTTAACATGAACGTCGACGTTGTCGTCAAGGGCCTCACCGAGTTTTTCGCCATCACCAAGACGAAAAGTGAGGCCTAGATAAGACACGTCCATATCCTCTCTTCATCGCACTCTCCTCCCACTCCGAAACCGAAACCGTGCTCGTCTTTTTTCCGTCTTGTCTCGTCGGAACGAGGCTCCCTCTTTTCGTTTATCATCCACGTCTCTTTTCATCGTTCTCTGAAGGCATACGCATCGTTTTGGGACGGATTACCCTGGTTGGGAAGCCTTGGTTATTATTTCCCTTTTTATCACCTTGTTTTTTGGTGTGTGTTTGTCTATGCCACCTAGGTACGTAGTTATACGGAAAAAAGGCTGAGCCACCAAACGGGCGGTGTTTATTCTACACGTCGGAATACGTGGGGTGATCCTCGCTATGTAGGGATGAACAATCAATACCAAGGAGGTCCCATGATGTGATTAGCAGTATGCACCTCCCATACTTCCATACCTAAGTCACTACCTCCCAGTATCCGGGCTAGTCTCCCTACCAAGAACACCTAGCAGCTCATACAGCCCCGTAGCCTCAAAAAGCATGGAATGCATACGCCGTAGAGGTATCAAAGTGCTTTCCATATCCATCTCCTCTCCCCCTTCCTCCCTCCCTACCGTAAGTACGCCTTAGCTTCGGGCAAGCACTTTGTAGGTCGCCCCATCGGCGCCGAGAAGGCATATCCGCGCAGGCATGTCCTCCCGCGCGCTGGACTTGCCCACGACCTCCATCCGGGCAGGGACGAAGCCCGGTTCGGTGGGCACGTCGGCATACCAGGAAAAAGAAGAATCCGCCGATGGTGAGGACGGGGAGGAATCGCCGTGCGTCCATCTCGTCGTCGTCGGTATCTTTGCCGCTGCACCTCCGTCGTAGGGGACATACGTCAGAGCGGGCGACTGGACGGAGATGGCGAGGAGGCGCGGTGGGCGGTCTTGATGCGTACATGTGTTTCGTGTTAGTTATCTTCATTGCTGAGTAGGTATATTTCCTAGGTAGATGCCCGGTTGTGGCATGGAGGGAAGAGCAGCTTCTACTTACCGCGCGACTTCCACGCCCAGAGGACGTACAGGGTCTCGTGGTCGAGGAACTTGATATCCGCCACCGCACCGGCGTCCGTGCTGCCGCCAACCACGGTGATCCCGCAGACCGTCGTGGAGAGGGCGGTGCTTATGTCGTTGACGATGGATATCTTTGTCCGGAAGATATAAACTGGGTTGGAGTGTTAGATGCTGACAAGGCGGGAGAGAGAAAGATCGGGGAAAAGAGGGTAGTGAAGAGATGGATGTACGTACTGTCGTTGTGACGTCCCTCTCCGGAACCCAGCATGGCCGTGACCGTCAGGCCGTCCGCACCGCCCTAAATCAGTATTTCTTTTAGTAACGAGAAGCGTTCTTTCAGTCCGAGAGAGTATTTTCTTCATCTTTATCTTACCTCCTTGGGGACGGTAGACATGCGCATGTCCGACCTCGAGATGGGGGAGCCGACGTCGAGCCGGATCGGCGTGCCGAACCTCACCCCCCGCTTTTCCGCCTCGGCGATGCCCTGCAAGACGGAGTCGGTGCGATTCATGAGGTGGCTCACGAGGAACTCGATTCGGGGAAGGGCGGCCGGGCGAGGGCGTTCCTCCGGGAGGTCCTGCAGTTGCCTATCGACGATATCTAGGAGGGACTCGCTGGTTCTTGTGCATTTGGGGTTGCTGCTTTTGGGTCTCATAGGCCTCTTGCCCGGGGCTTCCATCCAGTCCCAGACCGTGTTGCCCTTCGGGTTCTTGGAAAACTCGATCCAGTACTTCTTGGGCGCTTCTGCCCAGGCGCCCCCCTTCCGAACCTCCGCCCAGTCCTCCTCGCGGAGCTTTTCGAGGAACACGCTCAGCGGGCTCGTGGCGAGGTAGCGCTTAATATACACGAGCACCTTGCTCTTCTCCAGCGTCGCTTCCTTCTCGCTCATCTCGTCCGACTGCGCCGAGGAGGAGGCGGCTCTGTCGATCTCGAGGCGCAGCCAGGTCGAGAACGTCGCGAAGAGCTCCAGCTCGTCTAGAGCGATCGTGAGGGCCTTGTGACAGACCACCATGATGCACGAGATGACGTCCATGATCTCCCTGATCTGATGATCCTCGTACCCGATGTCGGCTCGTCTGCCGCGGAACCTCGCGATGCCGAGGAGGCGGCTGAGGATCATCATGCACCGCTCGAGCGCCGGGAGCAGGTTTTGGTACGCTAGGTCACGCAGGTTTGCCAACCCGGTGGTTATCGCCTTGTCCCAGCGTTTGTGGCCCTATTGTTTCATTCGTCTGTCAGACTCTTCCGCAACAACATTTCGGCTTGCGGAAGATTATTGGCTTGTTTTCCCTTACTCGTTCGCCCAGGCTGTCGACAAGCCATTCCCTCAACACGGGCGGGACGCCACCCGTGAGAACTGTGTGGTAAAAGGCATGGGTAATCGTCTTCGGCCCTTCGGTGGCTTTGGCCAGGTCTTCCTGGATACCCACCAAAAACCTGGAGGGCAGCTCTCTCGCGCTCTGCCACTCGCTCATCATGTGGACCTGCGTCTGCTTGACATATCTCAGCAGCTTCTGCAGAGTCGTCGTCTTGGAAGCTAGCAGGCAGAGGTTGACGGGAGAAGAGCGGACAAATGTGAGATCCATCGGAACCAGGTACAGGGCGCGAGCACTCGGCGGCCCCGGGGCCGCCATGAGGAGGGAATGGGTAGAGCATCCGGGGTCGGAAGCGTGGCCGCGAAGCTGCAGCAGTGTCTTGTCGCCCTCGCTAGGGGACGGCGGGACGGCGACCTCAAACTTACCGATGACGAAGGTGTCGTATATGGTCAGGTGGATGCCAGAGTCGCGGGTGCCGACGACCATGACGTGAACCACGTTGGTGTCTTTCGCCGCCAGGGGCTGGAAGACAAACTCGAGCGACGTCCTCGTCGAAAATACGAATATATCGTCCCTAACCAAGCGACCAATGTCAGAACAGATAACAGAAATACTCGCAAAGTGGCGTAGTGTATGAGAATCTCGACGTGAACGTACCCCGCGCCCCCTGAGACCGGTAGGGGACTGAGCTTGGGCAGCCCCGTTTCGAATTCTAGGAAGGTCAGATCGTGAGGTAGATCGAGCAGCTGCTGCCTCTGCTCCCCGTCAACGCTACGAGAGAGGCGACTTTGCCATGAGCCGGGCTCGCCAGCGGCGTTCCACGACCAGCCGATGTAGGTGATGTTCGAGGGTTTGTCCTCGGATGCACGGATGTGATGGACGGCCTTGCTATTCTCCAGGCCCATCAGCCGCACTACACCGTCGCTCCAGCCGACGGCCAGGAAGAGACCTAGGTACATAGGCATAGTGGGTTAGAGAAAGCATCTCAGTGATTGTTATAGCGTTGTGGGCGCTGCATACCATCGGCCTTCCATCTCACAGCCTCGACCTTCTGACCGCGCTCGGTGTGCTTGGAGATCAACTCTCCGTCGCGCCGACGGAGGTACAACGCGCTCCTGTCCTCGCTGACGGTCACCGATAGATCTATTGTAGGGCTGCAGACAGTGAGATCCCTTGAGACCGGGCCGGGGACAAAAACGCTCTGGCTGAAGAGCCTCAAGCCGCCATCGGTAGGGTTCTTCTCCATCGTGGTGGCTCTGGGCTATGTCGTGAAGCGCGGAGCGACGATGACCGGGTGCCGGGCTTGCGACGTCCCCATCTCCTGCTTATAGAATCACGAGCTCATAAATGTTGTATAGACGGAGACGCCACTCTCAGATCCCCAAACGAGGCTTAAATAGGAGGTTTCAACTTGACGTGCTCTCTCGACCGTGTTTCATTAAAATCCAACCTCCGGTCTAAACGGCTGCTTCATGGCAGGTGCTTTCCTGAAAGGGCGCTGTAGAACTGAAAGGCATCTGTCCAAACAGCTGCCAAACAGTAGCACAGTGCGATTTTAACCACTAGTGAAATGCGGAACGTTGCGCCACAGTCGGCGTATAAAACTGCGGAATAGGCGTGATAGGCACCGGCCGTACCACTACTGTACTATAAAAATGCCGCCTATCCGCGAGGTGCAGCGCCTAATACAGTGCTCCAACTGGTAGCTTAACACGGACCCAATTGAGCCAGCCCGCCCGCCTGGCCCGTGCGCAGCCGAAGCTCGAGGCATCACCCGAAGCATCGACCGGACGACCGGCTTCAAATCCGCTGCTCCCACGAATTGGACCGCTCTTGATTCCTCCTCCAACCCTCCGCCAAGATACACACGCCGCAGGTAGAGCGAGGTGGAAGCCGGACCGCCGGTGAATATCATTCAAGATGGCGGGCCTCAAACATTTCAGTACGCCAGTCCGGGAATCCCAAGCATCATGCTCCAGAGAGGAAGATATACTGACGAGATGGGGTTACAGAGATGGCTATGGACCCGGCTCTGGTCAAGCTGAACAGTGCGACTCTCCCATCCTTACGCCCCTTCCTCCCTTGACGTCGGACGAACCATCTAACGCACGGGATAGACATGACCACCAACCGCCACATGTACTTCCGGTGGACCCCCCGGACAGCGAGGATCACCTTCGTGTACGTGGCTCTGGTGCCGGCCATCGTTGGCCTCATCGGCTACTCGACAGATGTGAGTTCTGCTCTAGTCGCCTGTATGCCATCGGCATAGGGCGGGGCCGTGCTTGCTGACTCGGCGGTGGTATTTAGGGCAAGTTCGACTTGAGAGCGAAGCGGAGAGGCGACGTGATGGTCGAATACTAGATTGGCTACGGGATACAAACGAAGAGGGCCGAGCGTGCTGTACATAGGCAGAAGGGCGATCATGCCACAGGAAAGCAAACAAGCCAATGAAAAACGGAAGTTGCTCTTCTCGAGGCACCGCTGGGAGTTTTCCGCCCTTGGATGGAAACGACGCCGGAAGAACGCCCACGGCACGTGGCCGTGAGAGACCGATCGTGATCGCGTATATATACATCAGTGCACGAAAGTAACAGCCCAAAGATAAACGGCACCGCCGCAGGATTCACCATCTTCTCCGCGCGTTACCCCTACCCCTGCCTGCAGCGTCGGGTACTTCCTCGCCGCGGCGCCATTCACCAGTGGGTACGTTGCCGCCAGCGGCGCTGCCGCCGAGGCCGCCGCCAAGGCCGCCGCCGCCGCCACCACCACCGCGCCCGAAGACGACGCCGACACCGCCTCCACGAGGGATCCGTCCTCCTCCCCCCCTTCCTCTCATGGTCTCGGGGTCGTTCTCGCGCCACACGTCGGGCGCGCCGATACTGACTCTGCTCTCGCCGATGCCGGTGCCCCGCCCCGACCTCGCGTTGCTGGCTGGCGCTACGGCGCCAGTGGGTAGCGGCGGCAGGATGGCGCACGAGATGTAGTCCCCGATGACGAACCTGGAGTCGCCCAGGGTCTTGTGGCCCGACTGCCCGTCCGGGTCACGCGGCGCTGGCGGGTCTATGTCGCCACCGCCACCGCCATTGTCCTCCACGACGATCCCGGGGCCGCCCTCGCCGATAACGATGCTGCCGAGGTCTTTCACTACGAAGCGCGGGGGGCCAGTTACGCCGCGGGCGTCGGGGTAGATCAGCCGGAAGGCGAGACGGGTGCCAATGGCGGGCCTCGGCAGGAGGGACTCGTCCGCCCCGGCTAGGTGGTGGCCGAGTTCGTCGAGCGTGCAGTTCATGCGGGTATATACCGATACGTGAGGGGGCAGGGTGGGAGAGGCGAACTCGTCGGGTCTGTAGACGTTGTTGGAGGTCCAGTCAGCCTCCCGAGTATGGAGTACTGCCTGGTTGAAGGAAAAAGTAAAGCCAAATACCGGCAGCCTACACTTACCTGTGGAATGCGCCAGTGCGGTAGAAGAGCTTCAGTAAGAAGGGCGTGGCCGCAGAGTGGTCCATGTTTCTGAGAGAATCCCGTTCTCTACTAAAAAGGTTCGTCGGCCGAGCTCTTTGCTGCTTTGCTTCCTACTCGGCCCCGGACCCGTCACATCATGGACAAAGATCAGCTCGGCCGTTGCATGATGCAATCATTCTCTCGAATATAGGTACTGTAAATAATCGCGAACAAGTGCCTGCAGCTGGGGGTGCTTGTAGTAGTGGACAAGGTCGATTCTAGCGCAACGCGCTGACATGGACTGGAGGGGTGAAGGCTCGCTAGCGGTCGGATCGCAGCTGCAGCGATATGTTGCAGTGGTTAGTGGCGTTGGTGGCCTTAAATACGGGATTAAAGCATGGCCCCATATTAAATGTTGCTCGCTGCCATTGAACTCGATCGACATCCTTCCATATTCATCCCACGAAGTTGCGATCAGACTTCTACTTTTCTGCCTCCCTGAGAAGGAATCTAGGCTCCCGACGTTCACGATAATACTTCACTACAACCTGCAACAAAAAAATGGACTTCGCCGCGGTCCTGTCGGCGCAGATCGCCAAGGCAAAAGGCGGCGGCAGCAGCAGCAGCAGCGGTAGCGGCAGCAAGTCCTCGAACAACAGCACCGGCGGCAGCACCGCCACCACCTCAACCACCACCAAAAAATTCACTAAGAACGCCGACGCAGAGGAGCAGCGCCGAGCCGCCTACCTCGCCGAGCAGAAGGCGCGCGAAGCCGAGCGCGAGGCCAAGGCCGCGGCCAAGCGGAAACGCGAGGACGAGGCGGCGGAGGAGGCCAAGGCGCGCGAGGAGAAACGGCGCCGGCTGGCCGAGGAGTCGCGCCGGCGGCGCCAGGAGAAAGAGGCGGAGGAGGAGCGCGCGCGGCGCCGGCGGCTCGGGCTGCCCGAACTGCCCCGCAGCGGCGACCGCAACGACCGGAGCAACAGCAACACGCCGGGGCCCGGCGACGAGCAAGCAGGAGGCGCGGACGGCGAGGACATCCCCGACGCCGAGCTGACGGCGCAGCTGCGCGCGCTGGGCGAGCCGGCGCTGCTCTTCGGCGAGACGCACGCGCAGCGCCTGCGGCGGTACCGGCGCAGGGCGACGGCGGACTTTCCCATCCCGACCACGCTGCAGCTCGTCGAGGAGAAGGACATGAAGGTGCCCGCGAAGCTGCCGCCCGACCGCGCGGGCCGCATGTACGTCTGTCGCCAGCTGGCGAGCTACTTCACCATGGTGCTGCGCGAGTGGGAGATCGCGCTGGGCCGCGAGGGCGGTCGCGACACCGTCGCCGGCCGCGCGGCTGTGACCTCCATGGCGCAGAGCCGGGAGACGATGAAGCCCGTATGTCTGCCCCTTTTCTCTTTCTTTTTCTTTTTTACTAGTTGCCTATCCCCGCTTCCTTCCCCCCTTAGCACCAACCGGCCTGGCTGACGCTGATCCTGCCGACAAAGCTCTTCCGCAAGCTGGAAAAGTGCGATCTGGACGATAGCATCCTCGAGGCGGTGGTGGAGATCGTGCTGGCGGCGCAGGAGCGGCGCTACGTCGACGCCAACGACGGCTACCTGCGCCTGAGTATCGGCAAGGCCGCCTGGCCCATCGGTGTGACCATGGTGGGTATCCACGAGCGTAGCGCACGGGAGAAGCTGCATGCCGGCGAGCGCGGTCACGTCATGGGCGACGAGGTGACCCGCAAGTACCTACAGAGCATCAAGCGCTGTCTCACGTTTGCCCAGGTCCGGTGGCCTCCGGAGGATGCCAGGCAGCTCATGGGTTGAGCGGGGCAGGGTAGGTAATGAAAGAGAATACATAGCGTAGCGTTTCATAAACTACTAAGCCGAGGCCGTGGTAGACGACGACAATTGTCTGCCCTCTAGTGATGCCGATGTGGGTCGCCGGAACAAGACCAGGCCGCCAAAGTCTTCCTCAACCGCGTCCATAAGGCCGCAACGCCGCCGCTCGGTAGGCCCCTCCCCTTTATTCCTGTAACGCCATATCCCCTGCTATGCCCGACCCTCCCTTCCCTTTCCCGAACTCGTCAATGTATGTCCCTCATGCAAGCCCATTCCACGTTTTTACCCCCGGGCCGTGGAGGCATGCATCAGAGGCGTCCATTTCCCATCTACTCGGGCAAGGGGGCGGACTCATACCAATTCTCGGCCGCACCCGGCCCATACCTACCTGTATCCATGTTGTGACCCTTTTTTAACCCACGAACTTCAAGATCGGCTGCAGCAAGGCTCATTCTCCTAATCCTCTCGGAAGCCTCCCTCTCATAGAGCTTGGCAGTCTGAAGCAGGGAGGCCTGCATCTGGACCCGTGAGCTAACGGACACCGTCGTCACCAGCTATACCGAGATTAGCACACATATACATCTCCACGGAAAACTTGGAAGAGAGAGGCCAAAGTGCCAGCCAGATAGGATGCTAACCTTTTCTATGGTATCTATGCGGGCTTGCAGCACGTTGCTCCGGATCATGGAGGCCAGTTCTTCTTCGACAGACTCGCCCGGCGCTGCAAACGCTGCGTTCATACTCGCAAGCGTGACGCAGGAGAACGGAATCAGGTACTGGACGATGCACTTGCTCCTGATCTGGCCGTAGATCTCCGGGATGTGTCTCTGCAGATAGATGTCGAGAAGATAGTCCGCACGGTATGCCTCGAGGATGGCGAGGCAGGCCGAGTACCGGCCGCTGACGAACTGGGCGATAGCGCGTCGGATGTGCGGCTCGAGCTCCAGGTAGGTGCGAAAGTTCTGGTTGTCGAGCACTTTTGCCTGAAGCTCCTTTCTATCCATCGTGGCAAGGGCAAGGAGGCCGCCGTAGATAGCGACATCATTAGGGCTGACGAAGTCGTTCGCGGCAGCCCCGGAAGCGTTAGAATCGGCCTGCAGAAAGCTGAGCGCCGCGTCGACGTATTTGCCCTGGCCCATCAGGGCTACGCCGTGCATGATCTTGACATACGGCTGGACCATTTTCTCGTCTTCGGTGCCCTGGAGGCCACTGATCTGGCTGAGCTGCGCGATGACCGTGGCCCATTCGCGTTTCTGGATGGCGACACTGACTAGGTGCTTGCCTACGTCGATGATGTGCTTCGGGGTGCTAACGTCGGGTCGCATCTTCGTGTACGCTTCGATAGCCGCGTTGAGGTTTCCGATGGACTCCAAGTGTTTTCCTAGATCTTCGTTGCCCATCTATTGCTCCACGTCAGTCAATCAGGAAACTGGAAGTATTCGGCTGTCGTTCGGGGGGGGGGGGATGGTTATAAACACCAGGAGGCTTGCCAGCCTCGGAGAAGCGTAAAAGGGGCTAGCAGCATAGGGAGAAGCCCTCCAACCCCCTTGGAGAATTCCCCCCAAAAGGAAGCTGATGGAATGACTCACCCGGATACTCTCTTTGACCAAGTTATTCTTATATCCACGAAGCTCGGCCTCAAGACGGAGTGTCTCAGCTTTGTTCGCCTTCTCCGTGTTCTCAACCCAGGCTTGATCGTATGCCGCCTCTGGCTCGTCTGGGGCGGCAGAGTTCAAGTAGCCCCATACTTCAGTATAGCGCCCGACATCTTTGCCCTTCTTTGCCTCGGCCAGGGCGGCTTTGAGAGCGTCCGCGCAGAGGGGAACGGAGGATCGGCCGATGAAAAGGAGGCGGTCAAAACGGCTTCGACCTGCAGGACACACTCAAGCGCGTAAGCCTATGATTGCAGGATAAGGATATGGCAGGCCTTACCTTTGTAGTTCTGGATGTACGTGTCCAGGTCGAGCTTTGGGGTTTCTAAGCTGGGGATCAGCAGCTATCCAAACAGCAGAAAGCACCACGCGCACATGCTAGTCGGCCATAGCAGTCTTCACGTACGGCGACGCGCAAACAGAGGCTGAAGGGCATGGCTAGTCACCGCCAGGGAGCCGCCGGTAGCCGCCGGTGAGCCGCCCGGAAAGACGAGATTGATGCTTACTGACCTTTGACAATCACCCCGCCAAAGTTGTCCATGGTGGTGAAGAAAGCAAGCAGCGGCCCCTCGGGAGCTAGAGCCGGAGCCGCCATTGTCGCGATATCCGCTGAAATGCAGGCTCTCGGGATAGAAAAGAGGCGGTCGGGCTCTGGCAGAACGGCGCGGACGAATCTCGCGACGATGCTGTTGTGAGGAAGTTTGGCAACAACAAGGCACGTTCAATTTGTGAAGCTGTCTATGCTGTCTGCCACTTTACGCGGCTCCCCGCAGCTCGGCGGCACAAGGCTTGGAGACGGGAAGCTGCCCCATGCGGGGTGGGGCAGCGGGGGGGGGGCAGACCGGGCTCCCTGATTGGCCAGGCGTGCTCAGTAACTGGCACGCTGGACAAGACGACAGCTCGGCGGGAGGCATGGCCGGCACAATGCAGGGTCACCCCAAAAAGGCGGGAAAGGGTCGAGTGCACACGCAAAGGGGTCAACCAAAAAACACAGCTTTTCCGTATATTGGGGTCTCTTATCGGCGGTTTTAAGGTGGGAAGGCTGCATATTGGCAAGAGGTACCTCTTCCGGCATGGGGCGGCATGCTGGGTACTCCGATATCCAAATTCAAGTTTCGGATACCCGTTGCGCAACTATCTCTCACGTCCTGCGCTGAGCCCCACTTTGCACATCTTGCCGGTGTCGGTGCCGACCCTGGCCGGCCCTTCTCCCTGTGCGTGCCTTCCCACTATCTTGGAGCGTCCGGCCTCAGGACTCCCGCGTGGAGTTGGCCGACAGGATCCAGGTTAATATCGTAAATGAAGCAGCGGCGGAGGAGAGGGATATTAAGAGAGGACGAGGAGGGGTGATGGGGAGCGAGCACAGCCACAAAGAGTATGACGAAGAGACGGTATGATGGGGATGGAGAAAGAGAAGGAGCACGATTGAGGACAAGTCAGCCGCCGCCGTCCGGCCCCTGGCCCCCAAAACCTTCGGCCGCGGCCGCCGTTGTTGGCATAATGGGAATACGGAGTGGTCCGCGATCGCAGCAGCGGCTGAACGGAGCCTTCTGGCGCCTGACCACTGCTGATTCTAGGCGGTGAGGCGCCCCGTGGTGGGAGACAACGCACTTGCTGGTCTTGGCTTTGGGAAAAGCAGGTTTGAGGATCCTGGACAGCGCGCCACGTCTTGTGTAGGTGTTTATTCGCTCCGGCCGGCGCACTTGTCCCCGCTCGTTCTTCCCGCCCGTCCCCCCCTCCTCTACCCGTAGCCCCTTGGGTTCTCCTTGCGACTCGACTCCGTCTCCAGCCAAGAGTCGGTGGGAATTTTGGAATCTGCTTCTCCGTAAACGACTTTCATCTCGAGGGTTCAGAGTTTCATTACGGCGCAGAGGAGATGAGCCAGGTGGTCTGCTGGCCCGGCGGCCACTCGGGACGCCCATCGGCCAGCTCCACGCGCGTTGGGCCGGCGTGAGAGAATAGCCCTCGAAATGAGAAGTAACCGCCCTCAGCAGGGTTTCCCACGCCTGACTGTGAGGCAGAAGACCGGCTGGGTGGAAAGGCTGGCGCGGTTGACTGGAGGATATACCGGCAGGCAGTCAGGTAGGCTCGCTGGCTAAGTAGTTTGCTGGGGTTGGAGTATCTGCGTGGAAGAGCGCCAACGTCAACCGGTAACTGGGCACGTTTCCCTCCGTCGTTACCTAATCACATCGCTTCATCGAGCCGTGTCAATCTACAACAGGCGTGAGGAAGGGAGGGAGCGCGAAAGCCAAGCCTTCGGGCACCCGGGAGGTTGCTTGTGCCCTCCACGGATGGCCTACAGGTAGGTGTACCTGTCCTCGCTATGGACTCCAGGGCTTCTGCTGGGCTGTGGGTTTTGCACGTTGCACCCGCCCAAGGCACAACCGGCCCACCAGTCACCGGTCGTACTCGGTATTCAGCAATGCGCCCGAGCAAAGTCTGGTCGGCGGCAGGTCGAACTCTTCGTAGGGGCACACTGGGACAGTAACTCAGTAGGGGCAGCACAAGGACGGAGTAGGGGGGCAGCTGTCCACAATCAACCGAAAAAGAATCAGTAAAATGGCGTATGCCAAGCCTTTTAGCCAATATGTTATGCGTGATCCATGCGACCCGCCCACAAAACAATCCCTGTTAAGCCCCGTTGCGGCCCTCCAGCGCGCGAGCTCTCTTCTCCATTCGATCCCCCGGCCAAGCACGGGGACGGAAGGGGTCCCTGCTGGGCTGCAACCATATGTACAAATCGAACGAGCGCCAGGGTCTTGTCCCCTCTCCTCGTTTTCCCTTTCTTCCCCCCTGCTTTTGATTAATAAATCTCTGCCGTCCTACGAAGTACCTACCTGCAAAGTACCTACTGCGTACCTGTTCAGGACGAAGAACTCCGTACGCGCACCCTTTGTCCCTCTCTCTGCCTCATGCCTGACCTGGACTCCTTGGTTATGTCGCTGCTACCAGCACAGGCTGTTTTCCCAGTCGTCGATTTCTGTCTCCCAGCCTCCACGCCTCCACACCCCTCCAGGCCTTTTCCTGAGAAGGGGCCCGCTGCAGCAGCGGGGCGCCCACCCCCCCCCAACCGCCATGCGCTATCCGCCGCCCGCCCTGCCGCGACGGGGGGGGCTTGAACGATCACCGGCGGGAGCAGGCGCCGGCCGTGGGATGTGATGGGCGAGGCAGGACGATGGCCACGATGGGCACAGGACTTGTCAGTTTTTTTTTTTTTTTTTTTTTTTTTTTACCCGCGTGCTCACTCGCCAGAAGGCCAAAACTTGGTATACGCCCACACGCCTACAAGGGATCCACTCTCGCACAGCAGCGCACATTGCCGTCCATGCACTTCGGAGGAAGGTGCCACGCGCTGGAGGCAGCTCTACTTAGCGCACGCTTGCCCCAAACCGCTCCTAGCCCTGCCGGGGTCAGGGATGTCCCGGTCCATTCGCAGCCCAATCCTGCCAAGCCGGCAGCGTGTGGCTGCTTGCGGCCTTCAACCAGCCAATCACGTCTGGGTGTACACGCAAGCTTGTAAGGGACCCCTTCTCGAGCAGCCTCTCGCGTTCTCACGTCCGTTCCTTGTTCTTCTTCTCCACAGGGATGGCGTTCTCGAGTCCAGCGTCGCTTTAGCCGTGCTGCACGCCTGCGTACCTGCCTGCCACTCCCTGCCCAGGGTCGCAGAAGTGTGGTCCGCGGCGGCGAGCGACTTACCGAAAGGGAAGCTCTCCGCAGCGCGTGCCAGCGTCAGCTCGGCTGGGCGCCATTAAAGGCCGACCCGACCGACAGAGCGAGCGCGCCCGGTCGGACAGCTCCGTCGCTGGCGAGGTGGTCCCAGGCAAACAGGCTTCTCGCCGCTTGGCGTGCCCCTCGCCCCTGCGCTCCTCAGGCTCTGGCTTCGCTCCGTGTGTGCGAACGAAATACACCGTTTACATGCTCCGTCCACCATCACGCGCTGTTCCCCCCTCGCGCGGTCTTTGCAAGGTTCCCTTCGGCGGCGGTATGACCCCCGGAAATCCTAAGCCCGAGGACTCGACCGAATGCCGAGTCGGTGCCCATCAGCCTGACACACCGACACCACATCCCCGTCGAGGAAACACCAACTTCTTTTCACCTCCACCAGGAGGCCCAAGTGCGTCTGGCATGTGTGTCAAGATCTGGTGGCTCCCCAGCCTCCGGGTCACCCTGCTCTGGCGGCGCCCTGCTATTCTGTGCCGGATACATCCCGAGTACTTCGCAGCACTCGGTACGTTGTCCACTGCCTTCTTCTGGGTACATCGCCTCAGGCACCTGTCCCCTCTCCTAACCCTACCTAGGTAGCCTCCCGCGAGCTTTCCTGCTAGGGCAGGGGCGGGGAGGATGGAGGGTAGGCCGATCCCTGCAGCTACTCCGTATCTGCTACGGCCTGCATGACTGGGTACTGAGGAGGCACATCCTGAGCATATCTGGGCTCCGTCATCGACGGCGCCATGTCCTTTGCGGTATTATCTGATGCAGCCAGGAGCGACCATTGGCTCCGTTAAACTCTATTAGGGTAACCTACGGATTCTGGGAGCTCTATTCGCTCTAGTGGCTGCGCGGACGTCCCTGGCGATGCGCGGAAGGCTCTGTCGTTGCAGGGTCCGTGTTCAAAAATAAATCAGCTCCCCCGTCTACGGGAGCAGGGAGCCAACGCCTTCTTAGATATACTCAATAATCCAAAGGGCGGCGGAGGCGACGGGTGTCCGTCGCTGGGAGCCGGGTCCGCTCTCACTGGCGCTGACAAGGGAGGGCGTCTCTGGGACGGCAGCAGGCTGGGGATCTCGGCCAACCGATCAATAGGACACCGGTGAGATCAGCGATATCAGCGACATACGACAGCGAGTGCCGCAGAAAGTCAACACTCAATTTTCCACGTCGCAGCCCCCCCAGTCGGAAATAAGCCGCTTTTGGGGTCGGCGGTTTGGCTTTAATAATACAAAATAATGGAGCACCAGAGATGGGGATTTTGGCGAAATGGCCGCTTCCTGACTTCCCCGTTCCACCGCGCCCAGAGGAAAAAAAGCAGCGGCAGCCGGCGGGGGGGTGCCAGGCGCTACCAGGAGTGTGCAAGGCAGGTGCGATTGGTGGTGGATGGTGGGTGGAGACTGGCCGCCTCGTCTTCAGGACGGAGCCCGGCCGAAGTCCCCCTACCAGACCCTTCGGCCACTACCTTTGCAGTACCTGCGAAGTACCACCACAAACCAACCTCTACTTCCCGGCCAACCCCCCCCCCCGTGCACCCCCTCCCTCCGTTCAACCAACCCTGTCGCCGCCTACCTCTGCCTGCCACTCGCCTGCCTCCTGCTCAGCTGCCTTTCCCCATTCTCCTGTGCCCTGAAGGGTCTTCTTCCACTAATAAGAGCTAGCCAACTAGCGCAAAGCACAATGACATAAGAGGAGGAGAGCCAGCCCCAGCAGCCCGCTGGCAGGACACGGCTGTGCTCCGTAAGAGACTCCCTGGGCTTCCCGCCAAGACCCCTCCCCCGTCTCCGTGGTCGTGGTTGTGGCCGTAGCCGTGACTGCGGTCGTCCACGGGTCGTTCTCCTCGCCAATTCTGCCGATCCGAGAGCGGAATGGGCGGGCGGACTTTTACACCTTCTCCCCGTCTCAATCCATCTTCCTCCCGCCACCACCACTACCATTCACACCACTCGTCACACACCACACGCCCCCTCCTTCGACGTACATACTGAGTAGTGTATGCAGGGCGATCGATCAACCAGCATTGGACGAAACCTTCCTAGCATCTTATAAGTTACAGCGTGCACACTTGCCCTCCGCACCGGCTGGCAGCCGCCCTGCCTACCCACGACTGCTCCCCTGCCTGCCTGCCTGCCTGCCTGCCTGCCTGTCTGTCTGTCTGTCTACCTGCCTGCCTGTCTTCCTGCCCGTCTGCCTATCTTGCCTGCCTGCATTGCCTACATATCCACCTCCTACAGGAGGTTAGCCCCCCTTCCCGCCCGGTGCCCCCTTCCCGCCCGGTGCTGCCCTCGCTCTTCTCCCGACCCCTTGCCTCGCTCCTCTTCGGGCCTCGCCTCGCCCGTCTTGTGTGTTGTCGTAGGCCTCCACCACTACTACCTCGTTGCCGCTGCTACTATCACTACTACTTCCGCTACCGCCTCCACCACCAACTCTCTTCTCCGCCGCGCCGCCTCCACACATGCCCACGGGCTAATACACCCGGCGTATGACATCGGAGCCTGCAGCCCCCGGCTGCCCCTGCGCATTCTCACCTTGGCCGACCGCGACTACCTAGCCAGGTATCGCGCATTCTCTACCGCCGCCTGCCCACACCCCCCTCCTCTCTCCAGCCCACCGTACCGCGTCAAGCAGGCTGAACGGCTGGTTAGCGGCTCCAGCGCCGTCTTCTAACGTCTTCTTTTCTGCTTCTCCTGGCTGCGGGCTAGGACTCCGTCTACCACCCTCATTTGCGAGGCACTCACACCCGCTAGCGAGCCTTCTTCAGCCTGCGTAGTCTTCCAGGCCGGCGGATAGCTCCTACGGAGGACATACATACCCCTCCATTTCACCTCTCAGCTCTCGAGACTGTCGCTGCTTCTTGGGTACCACCGCTACCCACGTCCGTTCTCCTTCCTCCTCGCTCCCCTTCCTGGAGCCTCTCTCACGCTCTCTGCCCGAGCGTTTCACCAGCCGACAATCCCTCCCCCCCCTAAGCTGCCAACTGCTACTACAGCATTCACGCCCCGAGACAGGCAGGCCCTCTGGCCGCACCCCCTCCCCCCCTCCACCTCCCGGGCCCTGTCCTACCGTCTGCACTTGGCTGCTTTAGCAGGCCCACTCGGCCACTATCGCTCCAACCTTGGCGAACACGGCGCTGCCGTTCCCAGGTTCAGGCTTTTCCACCCCCTGCCCCGGCCGCCGCCCCCCTTACGCTCCTTCTCCTGGGACAACCATCCACCTGCTGCCCGCTTTGGTGTGTTTGTCAACCTGTGGGTTGAAGGAGGGCCTTCCGGTCGAGGTGATCGGCGTTCAGCACACACACACACCGCCGCAGAATATTCCCTCCGTGCGATACGAGGGCGCCTTCGTGACGGGGATTTAGAGAGAGACCTTTCCCGCCCTCGCCCGACGCCTTCCGCTCCGGTCTCCGCCGCGGTAGTGCCCAAATATGAGCAGCGGCCCGCGTTCTCACCCCCAGCAGTCGCCCGCGTGATATGCCATCGTGACCTGTCGACTCTCTGAGACCGACCGAACTCGACGGGCGTGAGGCGAGCAGGGTGTCTCGCCGCGCGCTACACTTATGATGGATCCGGAAGCGGCCTCCTCCGCTGAGGGTGTTCCTCCCACACCCGCGCAGGCGCTGCCGCCGCAACTGCACAAGTCGTCCACCGTCAGTGCCGCCTCGGACACCATGGAGTCCGTGGCCTCCATGGCCTTGTCGGACGACGACGTGGAGGTCGCGTCCCCGAAGAGCTGGCAGGCGCAGGACATCCCCTCCCCTCTGGGGAGCGTCCGGTCGCCGAGCGATCACAGCCAGATCAAAGTAGAGAGCGCAAACGAGGGTGCCAGTGACGTCCCTCACAGGGGTCCAACCGACGCCCCTTCGATGCCGATGCAGAAGCGCCGCCGGGTGACCCGGGCGTGCGACGAGTGCCGGCGCAAGAAGATCAAGTGCGACGGCAAGCAGCCTTGTACTCACTGCTCCGTCTATAGCTACGGTATCGTCCCGAGTTCCCTTGCTGTCGTCTGTTCCCTTGCCGCTATATCACGGATGCTGACCCTGCTCCTCAGAATGCACTTACGACAAACCTTCGAACCGGCGGAGGAACCCGGCGCCTCAGTATATCGAGGCGCTGGAAAACAGGCTCCAGCGGGCCGAGACTCTCCTCCGCAAGTTCGTGCCCGACGTCGACCTCAGTGATCCATCTCTCGACCCTGCGGTGCAGCAGGAGTTTCAGAACCGGGAACGAGCTCGTATGCAAGCCGCTAAGCTGAAGAGAGAAGAACAGCAACAGCAACAGCAACAGCAGAAGCAGCAGCAGCAGCAGCAGCAGCAGCAGCAGCAGCAGCAGCAGCAGAAACAGCAACAAGAAAGTTCCGACAGCAAGAGTGCCGAGATCATGTCCATGATCGAAACGATCGGGCAACTCGATCTGAACGAGGGGGGCGAGTGGGACTTCCACGGCATATCGTCCAACTCCGTATTCCTGAGGAGAATGAAGGAGCACTTTACAGGACTCCTGGGCAGCGACTACAAGGCTCCCTTCGTGGCCCGCCCGCCCGGACCGCTTGGATTATTCACCCTCGACTCGCCCCGATCTGCCACGAGCTCGCCCTGGGATTCCGGACTACCGAACATCTACGATCTGCCCCCGCGAGAACACGCCCAGAAGCTGTGTTATTTCTCGCTGAACTGCGCCACCTGTCTTCTCCGAACCATCCACGTGCCGACGTTTTACGAGGCGTTTGACCGGATCTACGAAAAGCCGCCGGAGGCCTTCGGTGTAGAAGACCACAGGGCGCTCGGCCTCTTGTACGCCGTCATGGCGCTCGGCTGCATGTATAACATCTCCGAGGAGAGCGAGGCGAATCCGGTTCATTACAAGGCCGCCATGGAGGAAGGGTGCGTACATTTCCTGGGTGGGGAGACACCCCTTTGGGCGAGATTCCCCTTTTTCGGCTTCCCTTTCAATGCTGCCCGGGTTTTTGAAAATTTCGTCTCTATACTACGAGACCCGACTAGCGGCTGACTCGACTTTGGTTATCGCAGACTGAAATACTATACGACCGCCAGGTTTCTGTTGCAAGATATCACAACGTGCCGAGATTTGACTTCGCTGCAGGCCCTCGTCTATGTCATCCTCTTCCTCCAAGCCACATCCAACCTGGCCGGCTGTTACGCCTTCATCGGCATTGCCCTCCGAGCCGCTCTGCGGATGGGCCTGCATCGGCATCTACCTCACGTCAAGCTGACCCCAATCGAAGAGGAATCGAGGCGCCGGGTCTTTTACGTTATTCGGCAGATCGACACGTACGTCTCCGCCCTCCTCGGCTTCCCCATGCTGCTCTCGGATGAGGATGTGGACCAGCCCCTGCCGACGGAGGTGGACGATGAGTTCATCACCAAGGATGGCATCATTACCCCTCCCCCGGGGACGCCGTCTTATTTCGAGGCCTCGAATGCCTACACGAGGCTGATGCGCATCCTGGCCAAGGTCCTCAAGTACATCTATCCCGTCAAGGGCATTGAGGAATGCGTCATAGGCGGGGAGGGGCAGAAGGCTTCGTACATGATTAGCTATACCAGGATCAAGGAGATCGAGTGTGAGCTCCACGAATGGTACGAGCAGCTTCCGACACGATGGCGGCCGAGTCCCGAGGGACCGATGGAAATCATCCGGTATGTCCGAATTTCCCGTTCTAACTGGAGTCTTTTCTTCTTCTTCTTCTTCTTCTTCTTCTTCTTCTTCTTCTGGTTGTATCCTTTGAGGCTGCCCGTGTCTCGTTGGGCTTCCCGGGGGAAATAGCTTCCGCCCCGAACCACACTCTCTCTTCCTCTCTTGCAAGCCCCTTTCTGACCATGCAACGATATTTAGTATACGGACGCTGCTTCGCTTTAGCTACGCACACGTGCAGATGATGCTGTACAGGCCTTTTCTTCACTATGTGTCGCCGAGGATTTCGGAGGAGAAGAACGAGCGCTACTACGCTTGCGGAGCGGCGGGAATCAGCGTGTCGAGAAACATTGTGCGCATCGGTATGGAAATCAGGAAGCAGGCCGTCCTGATCGGGCCGTACTGGTTCATCCTATACACGGAGTTTTTTGCCATCCTGTCCCTGATCTTCTACGTCCTGGAAAACCCGGACAAGCCAGGTTCCACAGAGATCCTCAAGGAGGCTACGGCGGGGCGGGACGTCATCGCGAGTCTGTCGCAGCGGAGTATGGCCGCAGATAGGGTCACTGCTGGGTTGAACGTAAGTGACAGGCAGGGCCAGTCCGGGCGAATGAGGAGGCAAGCAGCACGGTATTCTCTGACACGCACCTTGAACAATATAGACGCTATTCGAGCAGTTGCCCGATCGCCTTCAGGCGGTCAAGCCTCGTACGGCCGTCCGGAAAAGATCGGCACCGGGCCCCAAGGCAACACCGTCGGCCAGCATGCCGAGTCCGGCTGGGGCGCAGGGCCGGCGATCGGACGATGTCAGCCGAGGGCAAGCGGGGCTGAGTCAGGAGCAGCCGAGGCCGAGGCCACACCGCATGTCGCTGGACTCGGCCCAGCGCCAGCACCAGCAGCAGCAGCAGCAGCAGCAGCAGCAGCAGCAACAGCAGCAACAGCAACAGCAGGTGAACGGACGGCCCGGGCAGCAGTTTCTCTCGAACTTTGCGGAGTTGCTACCCCTCGACATAGCCTCGGCAACAGGCAGTCCGGACTCGACCGGGACACCAGCCACCAGCCAGCGGTCGGGGGCCAGCTTTCAGGCGCACCACACGCCCGGCGGCAGCGCAAATCCGCTATACAAGCTGGACGCGATGATGTTCCCGTCGGGCGACCCCTTTGCCTATCCCAACCAGCCGATGATGGACTTCAGCCTCGGCACGCCGCCGGTACATCCGCACCCAGGCGGACCGCCGCATCAGCACCCGCCCCAAGCCCAGCAACATCCGCCTCAACACCACCCGCACCACCCGCACCACCAACACCACCACCCGCAACCGCACCAACCGCAACCGCACCAACCGCACCAACCGCACCATCAGCAGCAGCAAGACTCGTTACAGTTCTACTCGCCGGGCGTGTACGACGACATCGAGGGCCAGCTGCTGGGGCCGATTCCCACGTATCTCATGCAGGCGACCCAGGGGCAGGGGATCGACCTGACGACGGACATGTACAACGCGTCGACCATGCTCACCCTGCAGCAGGCTCAGGCGCACAACTCGCAACAGCAGCAGCAGCAGCAACAGCAGCAGCAGCAGCAGCAGCAGCAGACGGCCCAGCAGCGGCAGCAGCAGCAACAGCAGCGCGAGCTGGAGGAGATGCTGGGGAATCCCAACTTCCACGACGCCTTCTCCCCGCACTACAGGCCGCTCTAGTCGGCTGGCCCGTGGGTCTGTGTGGTAAGGCTTCGGCAGAAGGGCGGTGGTGGTCTTACCCGGACCCGGCGTCATCGGCACGGTTTCGACGATATGCATCCTTATGTGTACTATATTTATAGGTAGGTACTTGTACGTGCGTGCTTGACTACAGGCGAGGCTCGGATGAACGACGGAGCGGCGAAGAGGGGAGAGACGGGACACTACCTATCTAGACACGGACGGGGTGAAGAGGAGGGGGCGAGGGTAGGTAGCTCATACAGATTCCTTGATAGAAGGGATGGACGAGCGGGCGGGTCGATTGGACGGTCGGATGATACCAGGAGGAGCAGCCACGCCTGTGTGAGGAAATAAAACCAAAAATAACGTGCTGGTGTCGAGTCTCTGAGGAAGAACGGAGTGCACGTGTTGTTGGCCGACTGGCTGGGTACTGCGTCGAAAATGCACGGTATGCCCCGTTAGGGGCACACGCACCGGTTGTGTGGTCGTACGTCACGCATTCTCTATCGGGTATTCCGTCTTGCAGATAAGCCGAAATAGCGGCGTGGCCGTTCCTGTTAACGCACTCTACCTACTCCACTAGAGCGCTATCTTTCCCCCCACCACCCGCATCGCGCAGCAGCCTTATCTCTCACCTGCAACTTACACCGCAACGACGACCGACGACGACCGACGACGACCGACGACGACCATCAATCAACGACGCGCTCCCGATTTCTCTGCGGGCCTGTCACGTAGCGGCGTCTAGAGAGGCGCTCCAGGGAGATTCTCAGGGTGATCCTCAGGAAGACACTCGGGGAGGTCTCAGGGAGATACTCAGGGAGATACGCCCCGTCTCGACTCGCTTTACCAACATCCCTGCCTCATCGGGCTGAGCCTCGGCCGTGCGGAGCGACCATGCGCGATACGGAGTTCAACCACGGGCTCGCGGCGGCGGACGGGTTTGATGCGCTGTATGCAGCACGCTCCAGCGCTATCGCTACGCACACACGTATGCTGACACTGCGGCTAGGTCGATCCAGGTGACGCTGCCGATCCCGGAGCTGGACGCCGTCGCCTCGCCGAAGGAGAAGTATCCTGGTGAGTGGCCCTCCGAGGGGGAGATACCGTGCAGGCTGACCCGACGGATCACCGTCCGCCACACGGCCTAGCCAAGCTGCACGCCCGCAAGGTGGCTAAGGAGCTCGGCGCGGAGCGCGGCATCATCTTCTTGCCGGGCGAGCCCACGCGCCTGTTCGAGGACTCGGACGTCGGGCCCTCGTTCCGGCAGCGACGATAGTAAGATTGGAGCCCATCGCCGTGTCGTAGCTACAGATGTCGGGCCGACGCTGACAACGACGACGACGACGACGACGCACAGCTTCTACTACGTGAGCGGCATCGACTTCGAGGACTGCGCGGTGACGTACGACGTGGCGGAGGACCAGCTGGTGCTCTGGATCCCGTACTCGGACCCCCGCCAGGAGCTCTGGTACGGCCGCACGCCGGGGCCGGAGGAGTGCCAGGCGGTGGCGGACTTCGACGAGGTGCAGTACCGCATGGCGCTGGACGACTTCCTCCACGAGCGGGTGGTGAGCAACACGACGCCGCTGTACGTGCTGCACAAGGAAGACGTGCCCAAGCCGCTGCTGCTGGACCCGCTGCGGCTGCGGCGGCGGCTGGAGGTGGACGCGGCGGCGCTGCGGCCGGCCATAGACGCGGCGCGGGTGATCAAGACCGAGTACGAGATCGCCATGATCCGGCGGGCCAACGCGGTGAGCTCGGCCGCGCACCGCTACGTGCTGCAGCGCCTGCGCGGCATGACCAACGAGCGCCAGATCGACGCGGCCTTCCGCGGCTTCTGCAGGGCTGCCGGCGCCCGCCGCCAGGCCTACCCCGTCATCGCCGGCTCCGGGCCCAACACGTCGGTGCTGCACTACTTCGCCAACGACGAGCCGCTGGCCGGCCGCCAGCTGGTGACCCTGGACGCCGGCGCCGAGTGGCACTGCTACGCGGCCGACGTCACGCGCACCTTTCCTGTGTCGGGCGCCTTCACGCGCGAGGCCGCCGCCGTGTACGCCGCCGTGGACCGCATGCAGACCGAGTGCGTGGCGCGCATCCGCCCGGGCCTGGCCTTCCGCGCCCTGCACCTGCACGCGGCCCTGATCGCCGTGCACGAGCTGCTGCGCCTCGGCGTGCTGCGCCACGGCCAGCCCCGCGACATCTTCGCCGCCGGCACCGTCGCCGCCTTCTTCCCCCACGGCCTGGGGCACCACGTCGGCCTCGAGGTGCACGACGTCTCGCCCGCGTCGCTCATGGCCCCCGTCGCTGCGGCGACTCCCGCCGCCGCCGGCCCGAAGCCGGTGCTCTCCCGCCACGGCTTGACCAGCAAGCGCCACTGGATGTCGGCCCGCGACCTGGTCCGCCTGATCG
This sequence comes from Barbatosphaeria neglecta, assembly GCA_022813145.1. NCBI lineage: Eukaryota > Fungi > Ascomycota > Sordariomycetes > Barbatosphaeriales > Barbatosphaeriaceae > Barbatosphaeria > Barbatosphaeria neglecta. The sequence goes on along the minus strand of JAKLNC010000187.1, from coordinate 7,763 downwards.
CCGAGGACTACGACGAGACCGTCGCCACGGACCAGGTTGTCGGTGCGTTGCCCCCTCCTCCTATCGGCACCGGCACCGGTACCGGCACAGGTACGGCCACCGGCCCCGCCCCGGCTACGCAGGGACAGCTCCTGGCGCCGGGCATGGTGGTCACGGTCGAGCCGGGCCTGTACTTCTCGCGGTCGTACATCGAGGCCTTCTACCTCAGCGACCCCGTGCACGCGCGCTACATCGACGCGGCCGCGCTGGAGCGCTTCTACCCCGTCGGCGGCGTGCGCATCGAGGACTGCGTGCTGGTCACGGCTGACGGCTACGAGAACCTCACCACCGCCCCGCGCGGCGAGGAGGCCCTGCGCATCATCAACGGGGAGTAGCGGGGTCAGATTGCCCGGAGGTAACGTCTCGTGAGTACCGTCTCATGGACATTGCCTCGTGCGCACTGTCTCGTGGGTACTATCCCATACCTAGATACGGATATCCAGTCTGCGCTATTAAGTTTGCACAAGTAGACCTATTTTACGTTGGGAAGACTTTTTTTATAGAAAATAGAAGCAGCAGTGGTGGAAGTGACTAACAACTCCCCCGGGTTTTATTTTCAAGAATAACAACCATCATGAGAACCGGCGCCTGTCCGAGACCGACCATCCATCCATCCATACATCCATCCATTCATACATCCGTACATTTGTCCATCCTGACTGTCTCGCTCGCAGCAGCTACACGACGCCACACCCTGCTGCGTACACCGACATTTGCACGTGCTTACTTCCAGGTTGTCTATGTCCACCGTCAAAAGTACAGTATGTACCTACAGTACGTATATATCTGTATATATATATATATATATGTGTGTGTGTGTGTGTGTGTATGTGTGTGTGTGTGTGGGTTGTTTAGACAAGAGATGCGGCCGACTACAGGAACTTCTTGGGCGAGTTCGCGCGACGGCGCTTGTAGAGCACGTAGGCCAGCACGAGGACGGCCTGGCTGGCGACGATGACGACGATGAGGCGGCCGTGGCCGGGCGGCGCCAGCTTCTGGGCGAGGGTGTCGTGATGCTCGTCGAGATGGCCGGCGACGCGGCGCAGGAGGGTGCGCTCCTGGTTGCCGAGCAGGCTGCGGAATTCGGCCTGCAGACCGCGCACCTCCTGGTGCAGGGCCAGCACGCGGTCCTCGACGTCGGCGAGCCGGTCCAGCTTGGTCAGCAGGCCCTTGAGCTCGCCCACCTGGACGGACAGCTCGGCGTGCCGCTGCTCGCCCACCGCGGCCTGCGAGGCGACTTGGCGGAATATGGTGGACAGGTGGTGGTTCACGCTCTGGAGGCGGTTGTGCAGGTCGGCGAACTGCGCCTTGGAGGTCGTGATCGAGTTGGCGTCGGCGTCGGGCACGTCGCGCTCGTATTCTTGGCTCTGGCCCTGCACTTCCTGGCCGGCGCGGCTGAACTTGACGGGCGGGCGCTGCGGGGGCGGCGGCTGCTGCTGCTGCTGCTCGGCCTCTTGGGTTTGTTGCTGCTGTTCCTGGTCTTGTTGATCTTGCAGCAGCTGCTGCTGCTCCTGGTGCTTCTGCATGATGCGCTCGTGGTGGTGCAGGTTGTCGGTCATGACGACGATCTTGAACAGCTCGAACGAGTCCGGGCGTTCGGCGGACGCGGCGCTGACGCCGACGTGATACCCGGCGGGGAGGGCGACGGCGTCGCTCTCGAAGCACAGCCGGCCGTCGATCTCGACGCGGAAGGCCGTCTCCGTCTGGTGCAGCTTAAGCTGCGACGGCCGGCCCAGGTTGCGGTACGCGTAATTGCAGCTGCCGAACGCCAGGCCGTCCACGGGCAGCGAGGCGAAGTCCTTGGTGCCGTCGTTGAGGAAGCCGCGGATGCGCCCGCCGGAGCCGCCGTGCGCGTCCACCACCAGCGCCAGGCCCTCGAACCGGCCCGCGGTGTAGATGCTGCTGGTGCCCACGGCGCGCGCGCCCTCGTGCACCAGCCACACGTTGAAGTTGCCGCCCCCGCGCTCTGGGCCGGTGGCGCGGAAGTCGACGTCCACGACCCACTGCGCGTGCGTGATCGTCTGCTCCGTCCACACCGCCGCGCGCTGGTTGCCCGGCGCCGGCGGCGTCAGGATCACCCGGTTCGACAGGATCTCCGGCAGGCTGGGCCCGCCCTGCAGGGTAAAGTACGGTATCGAGGCCGCGTTCTCCGGCGCTATCCTGTTGGAGCCGCCGCAAGCTGCGTTAGTATAGAGAATCGCTTATTCTGCCCGCTCCGGGCTTCGTTTCCTCCTCGCCTGGGATCTGACTCGCCTGGCACCGTGGCCGAAACTGAGCTCGCTGATGAGATACTGCGCGTAGCTGGCGGAGGGGAGCAGGCCCGCCGCCGCAGCGAGGCTCCAGGCCAGCGAGGACGGGACGCGCATCTCTTCTTTTTCTCTCCGGGGCTCTCGATTCGATCGGTCCGCGCTGCGCAGCTCGGGTGGGAACAGAGGAGGTGCCGTCGACGGCTCTGGGGATTACTACACAGGTGGCTGCCCCCGTCTGTCGGGAGGCCTTTTCCCCAGTTCTCTGCCCTGCCTTTTTTTTTTTGGGGGGGGGGGGGGGGGGGTGGAAAAAGGGGGGGGGGGTTTTGGGCCCCTTTGGCGTTGAAGGGGCCCCCCCAGGGGG
>JAKLNC010000186.1:0-59597 GCA_022813145.1 Barbatosphaeria neglecta | reverse complement strand
CGTCCAGGGCGGCCAACAGGTCGGGCACGTCGGCGGCGCCAGGGGCCAGGGTGAACTGCTCGCGTGCGCCGGCCCAGTCGGCGCTGCGCTGGCGGATCTTGGCCAGCAGCAGGTGGGCTCCCTCGAAGCCGGGGCGCAGGGCCAGCACGCGCTGGATGTCCTCGGTGGCCTGCGCGGTGCGGCCCAGGCCCAGGTAGGTGGTTGCGCGCCGGAAGAAGGTCAGGTAGTCGGTCGGGTCGCGCGCGATCGCGGCGTCGTAGTACGTCAGCGCGTCGCCCGTCTCGCCGCGCGCCAGGTGGCTCTGCGCCGACGCCAGCAGCGACGCCACTGGCGTGTCCGCCGGGATGTCCGCCGCCGAGAGCGCCGCCGAGGCCAGCCCCCCTGCCGCGGCGAGGCCGAGCACCGAATAGCGCAGGTGCATGTCGGTCGAGGTACGGGGAGAGACAATTGGCGGTAAGGTGAGGACGGTAGGAGTAGAGGAAGGGAGGAGAGGAGAGAAAAAGAACTCGAAGGGGAGAGAGCAATGGAAAGAATGAGGGTATAGAAAGAGGTTAGAATGAGGGTAAAGAATGAGGATAAGGAATGGACAGGGCCTAGGCGGAAGTGCAGGGGCAGCGTACAGAAGGTACCACCACCTGGGGGATGAAAGTTCCAGGCTGTCCTTTTTGCCACTGCGGACATGGAGAGACGGCCGGCCGTTCAGCTGCTGGCCTCGGCCTCTAGCGCACGGCACTCTAGCCTTAGCGGGGTGGCCCCCTGTACGGAGCACTTCTATAGTGGGGTGCAGATGCCGGGTTACCTCATTAGGCACTCTATTTATTTGCCCGGCGAGCAATAATCTGTACCAATAATCTCCCGACACTTTTTACCATATCGACACATCTATTATCACAAAATTACCTCACCACAGAATGTCCCACCATCTCGCCGCCGAGGCACCGCCTTCGGCCATCTTCTCGCCCTCGGTGGCCCGCCTCGCCGCCTCCACGGCCAAGGACTGGAATTACGTCGACGGCTGGCTGTCCGCCAAATTCCACGGCCGCACCCCGCCGCGCTTCGAGCGCAATCCGGACACACTGCGCGCCCTCCTCGCGCTCGCCGCCCTCAACGAGGCCGCCGACGAGGAGCGCGACGCCCTGTCTCGGCTGGAGGCTTCGGCTCTGCAAGAGCTGCGGGACCAGGAGCTGCGGGATAACTCGCCGGTGAACGGGAACGGGCACGGCAACCTGCGCGAGACCGTGCTCGACGCGTTGGAAGACGGGCTCTCGCGCGAGGGCAAGGCGGCGCTAGGCGCCATGGCCGCCACCGCGGTAGCCACGGCCGTCGGGGCGCATCCACACGCGCAGCTGCGCCCCGATGCCCTCGCGCGCCGCATGATCACCCTGCAGTCGCGCGTGTTCGAGCTGGACCAGGCCGCGGCCCGCGTCGGCGTGCTCCAGCGCCACATCGACGCTGAGGCCACCGCCGCCCGTGCCCTGCTGGACGACCTGGTGGCCGGCGACGCCTACCGCCCGCCCGCCGACCTGGCCAAGGCTAACCTGGAGATGCAGCGCCGCAACAAGGCCGCCGCCGCCAAGCTGCCGCCTGCCCCCGAGGGCGGCCGGGGCGCCGGAGGAGGGGTGGATGCCAGCATCTACGACGCCCTATTGTCTCCCACCCACACGCACCCCCCCACCACGATCCAGCAGGTGCGCCGCGAGGAAGAGGATTACCAGGCGCTGCTGGCCCGCAAGAAGCACCTGGACGCCCAGCTCGCCGCCTTCCAGGGCCTGCCCCCGGACCGCGACCTCGCCCGACAGGAACTAGAGGCCCTGCGCGCCGAGCTGCGCGCCATCACGCGGCGACGCGACGCCGTCTTCGAGGGGCTGGTAGAACGCGAGACGCCGGTCAAGAAGAGGCCAACCTGACCCAATTGTTGGAATCACACGGTCTTTTATTGTTTTGTTTGTCAATGATCTACCTAGTTCCATCCGTCCAGCTCGTTCAGTTCGTTATATACCCACCCATGTCGAAGAAGGCGTCCCAGCCGGCGATCATCTCTACCTATGCTCCCACCCTGTGTGAGCTTTCTCGCTCACCAGGATTACCTGACCTACTGTCTACCTCCGACGTGGCGCATGCCCGAGACTGCCTGTTCTTCGTACCGCCGTGCCACCCCTTTCGGTTCAGTCAGTCGGGTTACCGTTATAGGGGAGCATTTACAGACCCGCTCATCCCCCCACGGAGATCCTATCCCTTTCAGCTCCCCAATGCTCAGCTCAGTCCCTATGTGCGGAAGACGGCGGTTTGGCTACAATCCCGTTCCGGTGGAACTGTAGAGCCACGGCGTGATGCCCCATTTGTTGCCGGATCCGATCCCGAGATACGTGAACGCGTCTACGGCCCCATCGTCAGGCAGTCAGTCATCCTTTCACTCTCTCTGACGGGCTTCCAACTGAGACTCCCCTGCCTCGCTCTCAACTTACCGCACTTGTAGTAGATCGGTCTGGCCCGGGCGGAGACGAGTCCTAGCTCCCTCAACCGCTCCAGCACGCGCCCGACATCGCGCTTGTCCCGGAAATCGGCCGTATAGATGCACACCAGCCGGCTCCGGCCCGGGTTCTCGGTCGGGTTTCGGGGCGCCACCTTGGCGGCGACCCCGAGCTCGCCGTTAATCGTCGCGCGGACGACGCTAGCCCAGACGTCGTTAACCCTCGCGGGTTCGGGGAAGAGCATCCACTGCGCGCGTTTTGTCAGGCTACCTAGGGACGCACAATAGAGGTGTCCATATATATAAGTATATGTGTGTCTGTGAGCTCACTCACCTTCCCGCAGCGGACGCGCAGAAACCAGGCCAGGTCGAGCACGTCCGCCACAGCCTCGCACCGCTGGCGGGCGAGGTCCCGCGCCAGGAGCGCGTCCCGCGCGGCGTGGTCGACGAAGCTGCCGAGCAGGTCCAGGCGCTCGCGGCCGCCCTCGGCGAAGAGCCGCGTCTTGGTGCCCTCCTCCTCGGGACCCTCGTCCTCGCTGCCGCGGATGCCCTGGCTGTCCGCCTCGGCCCTAGCGGCCCGCCGGTCCGCGAAGGGGTTGCACACGTAGATCCACGGGCAGGCCTCGCTCATCGTCGTCGCGGCGGGCGGCAGGCGGGTTAGGAACCCGTCGATGGTCTCGGACAGCTGCCAGGCGAAGGGGACGCCGTGGTAGGGGTTGTGCATCTGCGTCTGCGCAGGAAGCTTCTTCTCTTCCTCTTCCTCTTCCTCTAGCTTCACCCGCGTCCCCGCGAGCTGCCAGCCGAAGGGTCTTTCACCGCCGCCGTGACGGCTGTGCATCTGAAAATCCATCGGCAGCGCCTCTTCCTCCTCCAGTCTGATCTGCGGCTTCGCATCTTCTTCGGGCTCGTCAAATTCCATTTTCATCGCGTCGCAGCCTTCCTCTTTCGGCTGCTGCCGCCGCTCTTCCCGCCGCTCTCTCCCGCCCACTCGCTTGTGCAGAGACGCCACCGTTTGCTCGTCGCCTGCGGCTGTCAGTACCTACGTACCTGTAGGCATGTGTACCGCTTATTGAAGTACTACCTGCTATCTACAGGACGGGGCTGCGACATACCGTAGAAATCGGAATCCGAGTCGAGCCCGGCGTTGGGGCCGGCGCCTGCCATGTTGACAGCGTATCCGGAAGGATGGCGTTTTGGGGGTGGATGGAGTCGCCTTAAAAGACTGACCGAATGTCTCTGAGTAAGAAAAGCTTCTCTGTAGTACCGCCACGGAAAACTGCAGGTCTGCTCGCCATTGTTCTTGAGATTCTGGCGGCCTGCACTGGCCGCTGCGACTTTGGCGGGGTTCCACTTCTTGGGGATGCTGGACAGCAACTGTGCTATTTCCGTATTTCATTTCTACTTCATGTCCACTCAACGTCTATTCGAGCGATGTGATCCCATGAAAGCAGGCATCGAGGAATTCACAAGATAGAAGTCAACTAAAGATTATACAACTTTAGGGATGGAATTCAAGAGATAAAAGAAGAGGCCTTCGGGCTTAACCTACGCGGAGCCATTCAAAGCTGCGGAGACAGCCCAACAGAGACAGCCAGCTTATTACCATTTTTGAGTTTTTATCCCTGCCATACCTCAAGGAAAGAGCCTCGCCCCTCCCAAAAGACGCCATGACCACGCCGTCGATCGCGTCCTTGGTCCTCGACCTCCCGCCCAGCTGTATCGAGTTCTGCCCTGCACACCCCGCGTACTTTCTCGTGGGGACTTACAACTTGCAGCAGGGCGATGGGCCCGTCGAAAAGGACGGCGATCCTGTCGAAAATAACAGCTGCAACGACGCGCAAGGCTCCCGCAAGCCGCAGACCCGGAGCGGCAGCGTGGTCGTATTTCGCTTGCGTGACAAGACGATGTGAGTGCTAACAGTACCTTCAGACCTTCCGACGTACACGTTGGATACTTCTGGATCCTGACCCATTTCACTACGGGCAGCACGCTTATGGAGACGGTCTCGCAACCGTCGGCCATCCTCGACCTACGCTTCCAGCAATCCGGGGACAGGCAGGACACGTGTGCCGTGGTGTCCAGCACGGCCGCCATTTCTCTATTCAGGTTGCGCCCGCACTCGTCGTCTTCAGAGACCCCGTCACAAACTTCGTCACAGAGCAGCAATAGCGGCACCCTCGAGCAACTCTGCATGCGGAGAATCGAGGGCATCGAGGATGACGTTCTCTTTTTGTCTTGCGCGTGGCACCCAACCGTCCCGGACCTGCTCGCGGTGACGACCTCCACGGGCGAGGTCCGCATACTCGCCCTGCAGGCAACCGCCGACGCTCCCGCGGACTTGGTCATGACGCACAGCCTCGAAGCGTGGACCGTGGCGTTCTCGCCGGACCTGCGGGTCATGAGCGGCGAGGCCGATCCGGAGGGCGGCGAGGGATTCATTATCTACTCGGGCGGGGACGACTCCGTTCTGCAATACGCGGCATGCGTGCTCGGAGGTGTCGATGTTGGCAGCACACCCACGCCCACACCTACCGCATCGTTCCGCACGTTCCGCACGCCTTACCCTGCGGTCAAGATCACGGGCCACGGGGCAGGCGTAACCGCCATTCTGCCTTTATCCTTCGCCGCGCCGAGCGACCGGAGCGACCGGATCGTGGTAACGGGCAGCTACGATGATCACATCAGGGTGTACGCCGTGCACGACCTCTTCGACACGTACGGGCAGCGCCGGGCCAGGCTCCTCGCGAAGGCAAACCTCGGCGGCGGCGTCTGGCGGCTGAAGCTCATCGGCCAGGAGCAAGAAATCGGAACCGGCGGATGGAAAGTGCGGATCCTGGCCTCGTGCATGCACGCCGGGGTGCGGATCGTGGACGTCGTCAGAACAGCCACCGACGACGACGAAGGCGTCTCGGTTTCGGTGATGGCGCGGTTCGAGGAGCACAGGAGCATGAACTACGGCAGTGACTTCCAGCCGACCCTTGGGGCGGTGGAATCGAAGCTTCTTTGCGTGTCGACGAGCTTTTACGATAAGCTGTTGTGTCTCTGGGAGGTCCCTTCACTGGCCCAGGCGTAGAGGCGCCTCCGAGCCGGTTCGAGCCGGTTCGCGTTGACGGGATTTGGGGTCCGAAGCTATAGAGGATCCTAGCAAGATCAGACGCACGTGATGGCGAACAACGGACTTGCAGTGAGCGACCTGAGCTTGCCACGCGGGCACGCTGGGGTTATCCTGGCCCCATTTCCAGGGGCAGAGAGGATCCACGAGTAATCAGTGCCAGCCTGGAAGAGCATAAGTACCGCAGGAACTGAGGAAAGCAACATAAAAGCACTGTGCCTCATAGCCATCGTCAACAAAATCGAGGATACGAGACGGCAATATGATATCCATGGATACTGGTTGCTGATTTCGAGTTTGGGTATGCGGGCAAGGCAGGTTTTAGGGTGCTCATCCGGAGGACAAAGTATCCGGCGCAACAACGTGGAGCTATGAGCTAAGCTAAGCTCAGATAGACAGGTACTTAAGTGCGGGGCTATCAAAGCGCAGAATATCCTCGGTGCCCCGTACCACTTTATCTGGCTGCCTGGTGGAGATGACCCCTGACGCTCAGCAGCGGTGTGGGGTTCGACCAGAAGGATATCGGTCGTACCATCCGGCGGGACGGCCACTCGAGAAAGCTCAATAAGCGAGCGGCTGCGCACTCTCTCTCGAACTACCAGTAGCGACTATCCTCTCCCCCTCTCTCTTTTCTCTTTCCTTTTGGCATTATCTGCCGCGGATCAGCTCTCACGATCCAATGTCATTCCCTCGCTCCTCTAATAGTGCCAATGGCGCCGACGCTGCAGAGCAGAAAGCCGGCCGGCAGTACCCGATTATGACGAGGAGAGAGGTGGAAGGGCTGATTTCGGAGGGACGCAGGGTCATCATTCTGGACCAGCATGTGCTCAAGGTGGACGGCTGGCTCCCCTACCATCCGGGCGGCAGCAAAGCCATCGAACATATGGTGGGGAGGGACGCCACCGACGAGGTTAACGGGTGAGCAGAGGAGCCCCTACCGTGTTGCCTTGTCGCCGGAGGATCTTCTCGTCGCTGACTCTTACGCTCTTTCCCAGTCTCCATTCGCCCGAAGCCCGCGCCATGATGGGCAAGTACAGGATCGGAAGGTTCGAGGGGCGGTGGAAGAATTTCCTACCTCCCATCCAGGGAGGTGTGTTCCGACCTATGGGCGACAACGCCCCCTCCGACGAGCCCGAGGAGCCTGCCGAGCCCGCTGAGTCCGCCGAGCCCGCCGAGCCGAGCACCCCTTCCAGCGATTCCAGCATAGCCTCGCGCCCCCCGTCGCCCGTATTCGATAACGTCTCGGGCCTTCGTCTACGCGCGACTGCTGCCACGGCTGCGCCTCGATCGGCCTCCGTTTCCTCGTTGTCGTCTGTCGATGACGCAGAAGTGCACGGCGGGAGAGGCTCGTTCCTCGACGCCCGGACGCGCGCGGAGATCAAGCTCGACACGGAGAAGTATCCCTCTCTGGACGAGGAGACCCAGCAGCGCGTCGTCGCGAAGTACCGCCAGCTGCGCGAGCGCATCGTGGCTGAGGGCCTCTTCGAGTGCAACTACACTGCCTACGTGTGGGAGGTAGCGCGCTACACGCTCCTGTTCTCCTTGATGCTGGTCTTCTTGCGCATGAAGTGGTACGCGGTCAGCGGCGCCTTCCTCGGCGTCTTCTGGCACCAGCTTGTGTTTTCGGCGCACGACGCCGGCCACATGGGCATCACGCACGACTTCCATGTCGACACCGTCATCGGCATCGTCATCGCCGACTTCCTCGGCGGCCTCTCCCTCGGCTGGTGGAAGAAGAGCCATAATGTGCACCACATCGTGACCAACTCGCCCGAGCACGACCCCGACGTCGAGCACATGCCCTTTTTCGCCGTCTCCCACCGTTTCCTGCAGTCCCTGCGCTCCACCTACTACGACCGCGTGATGGCGTACGACGCCGCGGCCCGGGTGCTCATTCGCTGCCAGGCCTGGACCTACTACGTGATCCTGCTCTTCGGGCGCTTCAACCTGTACCGCCTCTCGTGGGAGTTCCTCTTCCAGCGCCAGGGGCCGCAGAAGGGCCCGGCCTGGTGGCACTCGTGGCTAGAGATCGCCGGCATGGTCGTCTTCTGGCTGTGGTTCGGCTACGGCATCGTGTATCACACCATCGACAGCAACTGGGGCCGGTTCGCGTTCATCATGGTCAGCCACATGGTCACCATGCCGCTGCACCTCCAGATCACGCTGTCCCATTTCGCCATGAGCACGTCCGACATGGGGCCCCACGAATCGTTCCCGCAGAGGATGCTGCGCACGACCATGGACGTCGACTGCCCGCAGTGGCTGGACTTCTTCCACGGCGGCCTGCAGTTCCAGGCTATCCACCACCTGTTCCCCCGCATCCCGAGGCACAACCTCCGGAGGACGCAGAAACTGGTGCAGGCGTTCTGCGACGACGTGGGCATTCCCTACGCCCTGTACGGCTTCGTCGACGGCAACAAGCAAGTCATCGGCCGCCTGGCCGACGTGTCCAGGCAGGCCGCCATTCTCGCCGAGTGCCAGAAGGCGCTGTCCAGCGAGACCCTGCACTGACCTGCACTCACCTGCTGCGCCGACGGGCGCTTCGTCCACCCGACATTTCGCATTTGCATACATGCCATGATACGGCATGTCGTCTGGGCGAGAAATTCCGGAGTCCCATATTTCCGCTCCGCATCGGTCATATCCGGGCACTTAATGAGCTCCGCTGCCGGCGGGGCGTATCTACCTTCCTATCTTCCCACCTACCTATGGTGACGAACTGTATATATTCAAAAAAGAAAATAACGGAAGGGCACTCGGTGCTGGGCACTGGGCGCTGGTAGCTCGCCCGCCCTGTACGAAGCGGTAGCGGTAATTTGAGCTTCTACGATTGCGCCGAGTGCATATCCCCGACCCGACGGGTTCCGGCATCGCGGCCACACTACCCCAGGACGCAAACCGGTACCTGCCTGTGTTTCCGATCGGAGAGTTTACCCAATGAATGACGAGCTTAGTGTGTGGCATGTAAAGAGATACCTGTCCAGCTCCCTGTCCAGCTTCCTGTCGAGGTACCTGCCGATGTACTTGCCCTGACTCGCCCCTCCCCTTGGGACTTCCCGAAGAAAAGGGTGCCTGCAGAGGCCGGGCTTCCTAGGGAAAGGGGGTACTTTCGAAGGCGCAGGTAATCTCGGTCCTGACGATGCTGGGTTTCCGGGCCGCAAAGACGGAGGAAGAAAGAGAGCTGAAGTGCAGGTTTGTGTTCCCTCTTCTCGCTCTTTTTTGGGCTTTTCTTCTTTTCTTTTTTTTTTTCATCATTTTTTTAATTTTCTTTTTTCTCTTTTTCTCATTCCCTCCTTAGGCCGCTACCGGTTATCGCCTTGATCCTCCGACGCCCGACTACGCGTAGGTTGCTGAACGGCATCCCGGTAGTCCTCTAATAGTATACCAAGTATACAGCTATAGTTATAGAAGCGGCGGTAAGACTTCCTGTGCCTCCCGAGGAGCGCACAGCCAACCAAACCGAGCTGGCCAGCCATTTTAGCCAGCCAATTTGGCCACGGCAACCACGCCAGCTGCTCTGCCTGTGCGAGACCCAGTCGCATGGTTCGCTTCAGCACTCGCATGCGCTTTAGCGAGACCACCCTGGTTGCCGGGTCTAGAAACGGGGCGGGCAGGGTGGCAGGATCGATGGCGTCCAAGTCCCACGTCCCCTTCCCCTCCCCCTCTCTCTTTCTCCCCTCGCCTTTTTTTAATTTCTATTTTTTATCTCTAACCTCTTATTTTCCTCTCCTATCCTGCCCTATAGCGCCGGCTGCGTGGCTATCCCGTCCCCCCCACAGGCCGCAGGATCCTTCTGACTTTCCTCTTTTGGGCTATTCTTGTTTTTGCGCTATTCTGGTGAAACCGGCTTGACGCACATGAAGAAGGTACGCTGTCACTAGCCGGCGAAATCGAACGAAGGGGAGGAAGGGAGAGGGGGGGCAGGGGAGGGGAATGGAGGAGAGGGGATGGGGGGTCTCTCCTTGTCCTACCTACGTAAGGTACACTAGACGAAGGACTATCGCTACCTGACCTCGGTAGCAAGAGCCCACCGTGATGATGCCCAACGGCCCTGGCCACCGAGTCAGCTGGTCCGGCGGCCACCCTACCTGCCTGCCAACTAACTCGACAACCTGCATGCTGTCCAGGCTGTCCGGGCTGCCCGAGAAATGTCTAGGGAATGCCCTCTCTAAGCGTAGATCGCAGAATGGGAGGGCCATCAGACAGACGGTGACGACGAGAAAGCCTGCTTCCTCCCTTCCTGTCCGTTACCGAGCCGCTCCTGGCGAGCGAGAAGGGAGAATGCATCTTCGATCTACGCGCCAGTATATGCCGCCCACACCGGCGAAGCGGCTATCGACGTCTCTAGCTTGCGCCAGGGGGGTTCGTCTCGGGCCGAGGAGGGAGGAAGGGGGCAGGAAGGGGGCGTGGAGGGGATAAGAAAAATAAAACCGAGAGAAGAAAATGGAATAGTAGCATCACGAGGTGAGACGAGGCATTCTGGCCGGCGGCGATGGGCCGTCTGCGGCGAGACTCGAGGTTCACTTGCCTGCCTAACCGGGCGGAAGGACCTGAGTGAGCGCCTCGGGTGAGCGACTTGACTCGGGTGAGCGACTTGGGCGAGTGACTTGGGTGATGGCTCGGGTGATGACTTGGCTAAGTGACTTGGGTAGGCGACTTGAGTGGGAAAGCATCAAAGCTGCCGGCCGGGATGCCGCCGCCAACCTGGGCGTCGACCAACACCTCCCCTGCCTGGATAGAGGACACGGAGAAACAGGCGGTGGACGAGGAAAACACACCGGCCTAGCCAGCCCGCCAGCCAGCCCAGCCAGCCCAGCCTAGCCAGCCCAGCCCAGCCAAGCCAAGCCGGCCGCCCACCCCTCTGCGAGAACGCGTGTCTATATCAAGGGGCCAAGCGCCCGTCGTCTTCGGACTCCCTTCGTTGCCAGACTGCCCTCCCGGGTAGGACCTCGCAGACCTCGCAGACCTCAGCCAAGGACGACCTTCAAGCCCACGCCTTCTCCCTGCCTCTCACCATCTATCTCTGGCTGCTCACCGCCAGCCAGCCAGCCTTGTACGCACTACCCTTCCACCACCCGGTAGACACAAGCGCGCGCACGCACACGCGCATAGGCAACGAGCACAGCCTACGCCCTCCTCCCTTCTCTTGCTAAGATAGCTACGGAAGGGGCTTCGTAAAATCACACGCTACCTATTTGGCCAGCAACCCGGCCTACGCACATCCTACCTGTCTCTCTCCCTCCCCCCACTCTCTCTCCCGAAGAGACCACCTCTCCCCAGACTAGCCCGCAGACCGGAGGCTATGGCACGGGGCAAGATGGACGAGGCGGCGGCGGCGAGGATCCGCAAGGCGAGGGGAGACAAGGTAGGCAAATCAAAAGAAAGAGAGAAGCAGAGAGAGAATTCCGAGTTCTGGAAGTGACTGACGACGTCTCCTTCGCGCGCTCTCCCGTCCCCCCCTCCAATAGGACGACTTTGCTAAACGCGCTTCGATCGCGGCCAGAGCGAACAAGGAGGCCGCCGCCGCCGGCGAGGGCGAGCAGTCGGCGGGGAAGGAAGGAGAGGGCGGAGGGCAGGGGGGCAAACAAGGCGGTGGAGCCGGAGGGGCGAAGTGAGGAGATCAAAGAGGAGCAGGAAGAAAGAGAGAGAGAGGGAAAGGAGGGGATAAGGAAGGGGAGGGGAAACGTGCACACGCCGTCCTGCTGTAATTCGCTGGGTGTGTAGGCTGGGGAGGGTGGTTCGTCGGTCAGGGTGTTCTTTCTCGTCGGAAACCTCGATTATGATTACTATTTTTCTAAAAGGGGGGGAGTTGTCTTTTTTTTTTTCTTGTAGCAGCGTATGGGGTAGTTGTAGAACTATGGAAGAGGGAAGGGAGTACCAGAAAAGGACCCAGGCACCTAAGCTATTCGGGAAGCTAGCTATCTACTACCTGTAGGTTACTGGAGCTAGGTAGCCCCTCCCCCAAATCAGAGGTTGCGTGGCCCGAGCCGTGACGCGGGATAGATGAGTACACCTACCTCCCTCTCCCGCCTATAGGTACCTACTTGCATGTACCCTACATACCTAACTGGCCACCTACCACCGGTCATCTATACGGGGCGGCAGCATCCCTGGGATAGAGGAGTACCGGACGCGAGTGAGGCTGTCCGTCTGTACGAGAGTGTCTGGACGAGAATGTGTGGACGAGAGTGGCTATCGTCCCGTACGTCCCTTCGTCCGGCCGTATCCGCCGATTAGCTCTGCCTCCCTGAGATTAGCCGCTGTCGACATACCTGACTGTGAGCAGATACCTCCCTATCCTACCTACTCTGCTGCGTAGGTGCTACGTACGTAGGGCGGCGCCGGTGACCCTAGTACCGGGAGTATGGGACAGACATAATATGTGGAGGAATCGGGTTGCATCGAGTCGCATCGAGTCGTCTCGGCCCAAGCAGTAGGCTATGTTTTGCCGCCCTGTACGATATGTACGCATGTGCGTACCTGCCCTGCCCTCTCTGCCGGCGCAGTGACTTGGCCCATCGACGCGCCCCCCCTACCCACAGCGCACATGGGCAAGACAACCATCCACACACGCCAACCAACACCTGGGGAAGAAGGTAAGCAAGCGTGGGCAGGTATCTGTATGGAATATGGATGGCCCCCCGTGCCCCCTTCTGACCCCCTTGTCACTGTAACTGTAACCGTAGCCGCACCTCCCATCCCGCCCCTTTTTTTTCTGTGCCCTTCTTTTCTTTTTTTCGGCGCTAGCGTCGGCCAAGCAAGAGCCGGACACGGCACCGCCAACTGGGCCGCCGCACACCGCCACGGAAGAAGGAAGGGCAGGTCAGGGTCGTAGAAGCTCGCTGCCGGAGGCGGAGAGGGCAAAATATGAGGCCCACCGCGATGGGGTGGCTGACTGACTGACTCTCTTTCCTGCCCTTCCTGACGAAGGGTCACCAGACGGGCCACCTAGGTACTGACTGGACGGGGCTGGATCAAACTAGCCATGCCGCTAGGTTATTAATTTTCCGTAGCCCAGACAAGGGGCCACATGCGCGGAGATTAGGCTCGCAGAGTATCATGATGATGAGTCGCCACGGCCCCCTACTAGTAGCTACTTGCTAGCTACTGCCCAGCTAATGCCCAGCTACTGCAAGTCAAATCCCGTTCCGTGACTCACGCACACAGCATAGATTGTCTGCCGGGCACGCTTTACGGGGGGGGAAGGAGAAGAAATCGACTGCCGGGGCCAAGGAATAATATTCTCCTGTTGCAGACGGAATACAGACGGAGATGATGCTTTCGAAAGACTCGAGACCTGCCGCCGCTAGAAGGGGGGAGAAGGGGGGGAGAAGGGGGCGCCCTATTATTTCCGTATCTCATATATGTCTTGTTTTGCACTACTCCGTGCTAGTCGTGCTCCTCTCTTCGGTGATTATGAGGCGCCCAGCGGTGGGGGGTGGGAAAAAAAGAAAAGAAAAAAAGGGGGGCACATATGCGGGAGAGAAGAAGGGTGCCGCTCGCTTCCATACGTACCCAAGGTACAGTTACATACATCCCTCATCCCTCATGCGCCATCCCATCCCATCCCATCCCATCCCGTCCCATGGTCGGATTCTAGCAGCTGCAGACAAGCTTTCCCAGCAGCCAGGCCGGAGCTGAGGTATCAAGATCCTCACCCTTGTGCTCGCCGCGCGGCGCCTCAGTCAGGCTTCGACTCCCCTGAGTCGGGTTGGGGCGTGCTTAAAGGACAGGGTCACTTATTAGGTACAGGCAGTCTGTCCATCCCGCTAGAAGTAACGCAGGCTTGCCCCGCCTACCTGTATCCTAGGTAGGCAGGCAGTTATTTGAGTGACCTCCCCCCTTACCTAGCGAGGTACCCGTATGTACCTGGGTACGCATGGATGTGCAGTTTGAGGGGCAAACAAGGGCATTTCATCTCTCGCACCCTGCCTGGGGCAGATAAGCGAACTGCGGGAGGATCTTCCGCTCGCAGCTTGGTGTGACCAGAAAATGGGGTTTTGTGCGACAACGCCACCGCGCACGACCACGGCCTTGGTTGGCATCGGCTGGGGCCACGGGCGGTTGGGCGGTGGGCAGCGGGCAGCTGGCAGAGGGCAGCGGGGAAGCCGAAGCCGGGAGGGAGTTTAGGTAATTGGGGGGTTTATGTAAGGCGAGAGAAGGGGGATGAAAGGAAAAAAAAAAAAAAAAAAAAAGAACGAGTATTATGAACGCATCCTCGCACCCTTAGAAAACAGAAAGAAGGCATTGCAGTAGTCCGCAGAGTTAAAGTAGCTTTGTAACCCTTTCAAGGCTTCCATCCACCTTGACTCGCTCTTGATGACGTATTTGGGCAACCCTAGGTGAGGTGCTCGCTAAAATGCCACGCTACTAAGAGTAGCCAGCTGCAGTCTGGAGTACCCCCTGTGGCTGCCCTGTGACTGCCTGTGCTGCACCGAGCTATGACGCTGTTTTGAGGCAGCCTGGGACACCTGGAGCTAAGGTGGGGTCAATTCTAGGCCTGTGGTCGGTGCACCAGCGTCATCCCTTATAGGGGGCGCTGGCACCAGACCGAGAAACGTCCACCTTATTCGCGGAGCTATGCAGCAGCTGCCTTCCCAACCTCACTTTACCTCATGCCAGCCTCGCCAACCAACTGCGACCGCAACCTTTCATCGCAACCTTTGACCGCAACCGCAACCGCAACCGCAACCGCAACCGCGAGCGCAACCGCGAGCGCAACCGCGACCGCATCTACGTACTCTCCAGCAGTATCTCCGCTACCGTGCCGCCGTGCGCCGCAGCGGAAACCCGGTGGCGATCACAAGAGCTAGCATTACTTACAGGCACCCGCGGGGGTATCCTCGCGTGCCTCTGCGAGGCGTGACTGAACCGGCCGGACGAGAGCGGTCTTGCCGGCAAGCCATCGCATCATCAGCGCCGTCCGCATTGTCGCTATCTATCCTACAGCAGCAGCTCTCTATCTGCGCGGGCGCGGCATGAGCTGCCGTAGCGTCGCCAAAGCCCCATTTCTTCGTCATGGATGCCAACATCCAGCGAGCGCTCAACGATAAGATTTATGAGAAGCGGAAGGCCGGCGCTCTCGAGTACGTACTCTCTCTCTTTTTCTACCTACCTACCTAGCTACGTGCCTATACTCACCTCTCCTAGGCTCGAACGAGTGATCCGCGAACTAGTCGCCAATAAGGATTACGACAGGGTCACGGTAATCATCCGGCAGCTCGTTGAGGATTTCGCATATGCCACTCACCAGCCTCATACCAGAAATGGGGGTCTCATAGGGTTAGCTGCGGCCGCTATCGCGCTTGGCATAGTAAGCAGCTACTCACGCGGCTTCTCCTTTCTTGTCCTCCTCCTGCTCATCCTGTCCCCTAGGAACTCCCCCGGTACCTCGATGCCATCGTAACGCCCGTGCTCGCCTGCTTCTCCGACCAGGACGCTAGGGTTAGGTACTATGCGTGCGAGGCCATGTACAACATCGCCAAGGTCGCCAAAGGCGAGATCCTGAGCTTCTTCAATTACATCTTCGATGCCCTGTGCAAGGTATGTCTTTCCTGTCCTCTTTTCCTGCCCACCGTGCTCCCTCATCCGCCGCCCGCATGCTCACCAGCCGGAAAGCTCGGAGCCGATTCGGAACTGTCCGTCAAGAACGGCGCCGAGCTGCTCGATCGCCTCATCAAGGACATCGTGTCCGAATCCGCCGCCACCTACGTGTCCGTCCTCGAGGCGCCCCCGCCCGGCTACGACGGCAGCGATAAGGCCGGGTCGCCCGACAACGACCGCTCCGGCCTGCCCACCGCCTTCTCGCTGCAGAGGTTCATTCCCCTCCTCAAGGCCCGCATCTTCGTGCTGAACCCCTTTACCCGGACCTTCCTCGTCGGCTGGATCGTGCTGCTGGATTCCATCCCCGACCTCGAGCTGGTCACCTACCTGCCCGAGTTCCTCGGTGGTCTGCTAACCTTCCTGAGCGATCCGAACCGGGATGTGCACGTGGCCACCCAGAGCTGCCTGGACAAGTTCCTGAACGAGATCAAGCGCATCTCACGCGTCCGCAAGGGCATCGCCGAAAGCAAGAAGTCCAAGAACAGGGGCGACGCCAAGCGAAAGCGCGAGGACTCCGTCGACAGCGGCAGCGACGCCGCCGCGGCTGGTGACGCCGAGGAGGCCGACTCCGCCCGGGCCAACAACGAGGACGACGACGAGGTGGAGGACTCATCCGAGAGCGAGGACGACTGGGTGCCGGGCCAAGACGTTCAGATCAACTACAAGGCCGTCCTCGAGATACTGACAGCCACGCTCGACTCGCCGATGGGTATGTCCCCCGGCCAATCGGTCGAGCCTCTCGCTAACAGAAAAGTTACAGAAGATGGCCTGCTGGAGTCGCTGCGGTGGATCGTCGAGTTCCTCGACATCTGCCCCGAGGAGGTGCTCCCCTTCACCCCCAAGATCCTGGCCCACCTTCTCCCGGCCATGGCCAGTGGGGTCGAGTCGATACGGCAAGCCGCTGCGAGGGTTAACAGCTCCCTCATGAATTATGTGGTGTCGCTCTCCGACGAGCCCGAGCTCTCCCACTCCCAGCTCTCGGCCCGGCCCCCGGCCGTGCCGGCCGACCGCCAGCAGCAGCAGCAGCAAGACGGCAACGCTAGCGCCCGGGCCTCGCTGTCGAGCTCGAGGGAGATGGAGGTGGTGCGGAGCCCGACGCCGAGTAAGAGCGCCCCAGCGGGCCAGCAGCCGGTCCAGCAGCAGCCGCGGCCGAGCATCGGGCCCACGCTCCCGCAGGCCGACCTCGACTACGCCGCCGCCGTGGCCTCGCTCACGCTGCTCTTCCTCAACGACCACGAGGCCACGCGGGTGGCGGCGCTGACGTGGCTCATCATGCTGCATCGCAAGGCGCCGAGGAAGGTGCTCGCGTTCAACGACGGCACTTTCCCCGCGTTGCTCAAGACGCTGTCCGACCCGGCCGAGGCCGTGGTCACCAAGGACCTCCAGCTGCTGTCGCAGATCTCCCGCAACAGCGAGGACGATTACTTCTCCAACTTCATGGTCAACCTGCTCCAGCTGTTCTCCACCGACCGCAAGCTGCTGGAGACGCGCGGCAACCTCATCATCCGCCAGCTCTGTGTCAGCCTGAGTGCCGAGCGCATCTACCGCACCCTCGCCGATTGCATCGAGAAGGAGGAGGACGTGGAGTTCGCCAGCATCATGGTGCAGAATCTCAACAACAACCTCATCACGGCCCCCGAGCTCTCGGAACTGCGGAAGCGCCTGAGGAATTTGGAGACGAAGGTAGGCCTGGCCCCTTTTATCTCATCCCTCTATCTCATCCCTCCTTGTGCCCGCTAACGTGGCTCAGGACGGCCAAACATTCTTCGTGGCGCTATTCCGGTCGTGGTGCTACAACGCCGTGGCTACCTTCTCCCTGTGTCTCCTTGCTCAGGCGTACGAGCAGGCCTACAACCTCCTGCAGATCTTGTTTGTTCCACCTCCGATCTTCTCCTACCTTCCCCATCTCGAGAAGCTAACAGTGCACGTGTAGCGCCGACCTGGAGATGACCGTCAACATCCTCATCCAGATAGACAAGCTAGTGCAGCTGCTGGAATCGCCAGTCTTCACGTGTTAGCACGACCTGGCTCCGTCTTTTCAGGTTCTGCCCTTCAAGCCTTGTCCCTTATGGAAGACACTAACCTGTTGCGGTGTTTCCTAGACCTCCGCCTCCAGCTCCTAGAGCCCGAGAAATACCCCCACCTGTACAAGTGCCTGTACGGGCTTCTGATGCTTCTGCCGCAGTCGTCGGCGTTTGCAGCGCTGAAGAACCGCCTGAACAGTGTGAGCTCGATAGGTTACCTGCACATCGCGCCTAGACCGTACGTCTCTTTTCTCAGTAGTAGTACTTCCGCACCTCACTCCCGACAAGGTTCCGTGGTAGTCGGGCCGATCCAGTCTTTGCAGCAGCAGCAGCAGCAGCAGCAGCAGCAGTCGCAGTCACAGCCGACTCTACCACCCCCGCATACTTCTTCCAAATTTGGCTTAGAGGTTCACACTCACACTCACACTCATGCTCTGCATCGCAGCAACGCGACCACGCCCGGCGGCTCCAACTTCGACCGGCCTAACCGGCTGAAGGGGCGAGAGGACGGCATTATCCGGTGGAACGAGCTGCTGGAGAAGTTCCGCAGCGTGCAGGACCGGGCCAGGAGGGCACAGCGACTGCTCGGTGGCGGCGGCGATCTCGACGACGGACCCTCCTCGCTCGGGCTGGGGGGCGAGTTCCGGTCCGGCGACGGCTTCCTAGAGCCGAAGGCGCCCAAGGACGCACCGACCGGCACAAGGCCGTCCGGAGCGGGACCGCCGGTCCCCGCCAAGGAGCCGGCAACACCAGCAGCGGCTCCGACGAAGACGCGGTCCGGCCTGGGGAGGCAATTCGGCAGGCTCGGCGGTGCGGTGGCTGGTCGGAGTAAGAGGGGACAGCAGTGAACCCGCGCCCGCCCGTGTATACCATCTGCTAGCAAGTACTATTTGCATCGGCATCCCCCTTTTCTCCCTCCTTTTTTCCTTTTTTCCCTCCTTGCTCTTCGAACCAATACCATCATGAGCGAATCCCATACCCACCGCGTCACGTTTTTATTTTTTTTGTGCTACCTGTTCTCTATAATACCTACGCGGTTTTTTCACTCTTCAGAGGAGGCTGTTGTCTTTCTTCTTGTACATGGATACACTGTACACAGGGAGCAGTCGTATGGATGGAAGGGATAAGTAGCATCGGGTTGAACTACCCTGCCTCTTGACTACACCACTTGATTACGAACCTAGGTACATACTTATCTCGACAGCATATCCTCGTGGCATGTTCAGGGCGCCAAGCTGTTGCCATCGCGCAGTATGTCCTCCATTCATTTTTGGCAGGATGACAACGGAGAGTTTGTTAGCCATCATCCTTAACCCCCACGTGCATCCGCCGCGAAGCGTCGCACCTCCACAACTGTGTGCACGACGAGCTCTCCTTGCGTGCTCCTACTACGTTTCCTGTCGGCCATGGATAGCATCGACGGAGGCATACCGACTGGAGAATATATACCCTCGACATCGTCACACCAGGGCACTCGTTCTCGTCGACCACAACCCGGAACCCGTGGTCAGAGGATAAAAGGTCCCAGATGGAGCAGCAGTGCCCTACTAAGCCCCTCTGAAGAAGAACGGCTTCCAAGGGGTGTGCTGTGCATCGACTCCGCCACAAAATCCGTCGAGAGAAAGCTCGTCTGCCTCCGTATGTGGGTAGAGAGCATTCACAATCGCGCGTCGAGCCCTCTTCTTCGTCCTGCGCCGCCTCCCCGCGGCGCCTTCCTTCGAGCCGCGGTGAAGCTGCCACAGACGCTCTTCCGCTTGTTCCTTCTGCGTCTCCCGCTTTACGTCTTCGTATGCTGGACGGAACGGGAAAGGGGACAAAAAGAACCGGTTGTCCCTATCCCTCCCTATCGTCTTCATCGAGGGCCAGGTCGGTGGCGGCATCGACGTCGATGGACTTGAGCAGCAGGACGAGGCGGTAGGCGCTGTTGCCGTTGAGGTAGTAGCGGTGCAGCTTCTTAGAGCGCAGGAAGCCGAGGCGCTCGTACAGGCGCATGGCTGGCAGGTTGGTCTCCTCAGTCTCGAGCACGATCTCGTCGGCGTGGCGGGCCGCCATGGCGTCGATGGCGCGCTGCACCAGGGAGGTGGCCACGCCGTGGCCGCGGTGGGCGGCCGACACGGCCAGCATGGCGATGTACCCGCGCCGCGTGGGTGGGCTGTGCGCTGCGTGCGTCTCCAGCTTGCACACCACCACGCCGATAAGGCTGTCGTCGAAGGGGTCAAGGGCCTGTGAAGGAAGCTCCGTCAGATCCAGCAGCCGATAGAAAGAGAAGGGGTGGAGATGAAACACACCATGAAGCAAAGGTGGCTCCACTGGTACAAGAAGTAGCGGTAGACGTAGATGCTGTAGGGCTCGCTGAGGTCCTTGGAGATTAGGGCGCGTATGGCGGGGAGGTACTGCTTCTCCAGCCGGTGCTCGTACTGCACATAGCGCAGCTCGTGGTGGCGTAGGTCTCGGCCGTCTTTGCGGGGCAACTCAGCCGCAAGGTTACCTGTGGACACATCTGCCATTTCGGTGGCGGGGGAGTGAGGTTAGTGACCAGGTGTAGAGACGGAGAGAAGCTGGAGATTTCTGGGAAACAAGGCGGGAGATGGAAGGAAGATGCGCATAATAGACGGCGAGAAGAGGATGCGGCGGCTGGAGTGAGTTGGGCTGAGTGGAAGAGAGTGGGGGAGGGGTGTTTTCACATGCAAAAACGAAAGACAGCATGGCAGGGGTCCGTCCTATAATTTCAGGACGTCAGAGCGCTGAAGGCGTGCATTTGCGCTCGGTCGCCGCCCGCTTACAGGTGGGTGGGACTCGGCGGCGGGCACGTGGGGTAGCTGCGTCGATTTTCCAATGACAGCGCAGGACGAGGATGGACAAGTAATTGCGAATTCTAGCTTACCTACAGAGACTGTCTCTGCCACAGCTCCAACCTTGAGGTCCCGAACTGGGCCGAGGAGCAGCCAGCGATGAACGACGGGGCAGCGTAAGGTAGCGTCACCGTCGCAGTCGCTGTCGCAGTCGCTGCCACTGTCGCTGCCGATCGCCTATACCCTCCCTTCTCCGTCTCACTCTCTCTCATCCCTTCGATCTCGTCCCTTCGATCTGCCTCCCTTCGCGATACAGAGAATGTCCGCGTCACTGCGGCGACGGGCGCATGCCGCGTCCGCTTCTCCTCCTCTTTCTCCTCCGGCGCAGGCGCCCGATATCCGGGTCGTCCACCACCCGCCGAAGCAGAAGGGCAAGAAGCGGCGCAACACGTTCATCTTCCTGCTCGGCAGCCTGTTCGGGCTGGTGGCTGCGGGCTTCTTCGCTAAGAGCAACGACCTGATCGAGTTTCCCGAGCTAGGCGACCTGAGCATGGACAGCCTCTTCGACGCCCTACCCGCCGGCCTGGTGCGAGACATGCGCGACCTGGTGGTAAGCGTCGGGCAGAAGCAGATCTGGGAGACTGCGGAGTGTAGGCTGACAGGGCGACTACGGGCTAGAACGGCGAGCGCGACTTCCTCGAGAGCTACGACGCCTTCTCCGTCGGGCTCAGGGCCAAGGCCGAGGGCCTCAACGCCGACCACCCGATCGTCATGGTGCCCGGCGTCATCTCGACCGGCCTCGAGTCGTGGGGCACCGCCAACGTCTCGCGGCCGTACTTCCGCAAGCGCCTCTGGGGCAGCTGGAGCATGATGCGCGCGCTGGTGATGGACAAGGAGGTGTGGAAGCGGCACATCATGCTGGACAAGATCACGGGCCTGGACCCCCCCGGCATCAAGCTGCGCGCGGCGCAGGGCTTCGACGCCACCGACTTCTTCATCACCGGCTACTGGATCTGGAACAAGATCTTCGAGAACCTGGCCTCGCTGGGCTACGACCCCACCAACTCCTTCACGGCCGCCTACGACTGGCGCCTGTCCTACGCTAACCTGGAGGTGCGCGACCAGTTCTTCACCCGCCTCAAGATGTACATCGAGATGGCCGTGCGCGCCGCCGACCGTAAGGTCGTGTTGGTGTCACACAGCATGGGCAGCCAGGTTGTCTTTTACTTCTTCCACTGGGTGGCCTCGGCCTCGGGCGGCCGCGGCGGCGAGGACTGGGTCGAGCGCCACGTGGACTCGTGGATCAACGTCAGCGGCTGCATGCTGGGTGCCGTCAAGGACCTGACCGCCGTGCTGTCGGGCGAGATGCGCGACACCGCCCAGCTCAACTCCTTCGCCGTCTACGGGCTCGAGAAGTTCCTCAGCCGCGACGAGCGCGCCGAGATCTTCCGCGCCATGCCCGGCATCTCCTCCATGCTGCCCCTCGGCGGCGACGCCGTCTGGGGCGACGCCTCCGGCGCGCCCGACGATCGGCCCGGCCAGGCCCAGACCTTCGGCCACCTGCTCAACTTCCGCCGCGGCCAGAACTGGACCACGCCTGACCGCAACTTCACCGTCGACGACGCCCTGGCCTACCTGCAGGACGCCGCCGACCACTGGTACGGCGACCAGATCCGCGCCAGCTACTCACACGGCGTCGCCCACTCCGCCGCTGAGGTGGCCGCCAACGAGGCCGACCCGCGCAAGTGGGTCAACCCCCTGGAAACGCGCCTCCCTCTGGCCCCGAGCCTCAAGATCTACTGCTTTTACGGCGTTGGCAAGCCCACCGAGCGCGCCTACTACTACCGCCCGCCCGACCTAGCCGCGCTCACCAGCCTTGACATGGTCATCGACACCGGCCTCACCCAGGGCGAGGTCGACCACGGCGTCATCATGGGCGAGGGCGACGGCACCGTCAACTTGCTGAGCACCGGCTACATGTGCAACCGCGGCTGGCACCTGCGCCGCTACAACCCCGCCGCCGCCCGCGTCACCGTCGTCGAGATGCCCCACGAGCCCGAGCGCTTCAACCCCCGCGGCGGGCCCAACACCGCCGACCACGTCGACATCCTCGGCCGCCAGACCCTCAACGAGCTCATCCTCAAGGTCGCCGCCGGCCGGGGCCACACCATCCAGGACCACATCGTCAGCAGCATCCGCGACTACGCCGCCAAGGTCAAGATCTACGAGGAGTCGTAACGCCAGTCGGATACGGCGATCTACACTCAGAGACGCGTCATGGGCGGATGTTTATGGGATTTATGATAAGCTACTGGAATATTCATGACAGGACGAGCTCTTCTTGGATTTGTGGTAAGCTTCTAGATTATTCACGGCGAGACAAGCCCTTCTTAGGTTAGGTGCAGGATACACAGGGGCCGTTGCCTCGGGCGAGGCAAGAAGGCACTATATATACAGGCCGTTGCCTCGGGCTAGGCAAGGAGGCGCTACATATACAGGCCGATGTACATACAAGATTACAGGATTACAATTATGGGCATGTTTCCACCAAATGGAGCTATTTGCAGGCTAGAGGTCCCTGCTCGTAACTCTTTTGCGACCTTGCTACGACAGAAAGTACCAATGCGTAGGAATATACAACCAGCTTCGGGTTCTTACTTTATGCTGTCTAGGGGTTTTAAGCTATCTCCGGGGCGTTGGGAGTAATATATACGTGCTGAATTGAATTTAATGATGTTATTCACATTTGATGAATATCTTAAAATATTCGCCAATTAGCATAAATATGCAATGACGCCACAGCTCAATGATCTCTAATAACATGCTTTAAAAATATGACATACAAATATGACATATACCCCACAAGTCTACCTATGAATAGAAGTGACTTGCGGTATCGTGTATTTGCTGCCTGGTACATACCGCAGACAGGATGACTGTAGATAAGGCTGTCTATATTGGTTATCTTGATTACCTAGACTAACTCGAAAGACAAAACAAAGCCATGACATTCAAACAGACATCGCCAACCTTACGGATGCAGAAGGAATTCACGGTCGGCAGATGAGGTGGCGCAGTGGCACGGGAAAGGATGGAATGCGTATCGCGTGGCAGCTACCCGCGGTGACCTGAGAATCACCTACCCAAGCATTCTAGCCTTTCCACAGAGCCCTGTCAAAATAAATCCAACACGCCTGTTTTCGTACGAAGAGCCGCCGAGACTTCCTGCTGCCCGGAAGCCCCCCTTGCCCCGGAGAGATCCTTCTCCCTCGGGACGAAGCAGCGGCCAAACGAGGATGAGCAAAAGGGGAGAGGCTAAAACGAGAAAACACGGGGAAACGAACCTCTGCGGCGGATCCATCAAGCGTCTACTGTAGATCGAGTACATACAGCGACGGCCGGACCCGCAGCACACGCTGGCCCACCTCTCCTGTGCAAACTCGGGGCTACGATGACAACCCAAGACCGAGAAAAGGCGCCAGATATCCACCCCGTCCATTAGGCCCCATAACAAGGAACGCCGTGTCAAATAATGCAACCCAGGTACAGGTGGGAACTGAGTAAGCTTACTGCCACTCCGAGATCGTATCCGCGTCGTCATCATCCTCGTCACTTAGCGTTTCGACTTCGTCGATGGCGCCCAGCCGCTCCGACACCATCCCGCGCGCGGGGTCATGCTCGGAAACGGCGATGATCGCCTTGCCCTGGACGTGCTTCACCGAACTCTTCCAGTCTTCCCAGTCGTCCTCGTCCTTGATCAGAAAGCCAATCAACATGCTCGGGTCCATCTCGCGAATATGCAGATGGCGGAGCCTCCGGGTGTGGCAGGTGTTCACCTCATCGACTGTGTAGTCCTGCGGGTCCTCGTGGTAGGGAAGAGCCGGCCTGGTGACATGAGGGTCCAGATAGAAGAGATAGGAGCCCTGGTTATCCACAGCCCGCTGGGCCCCTACGAAATAGTGAGATGACGATGGCCGGCCGCTGTCCACAAAGAGGTCGGTCAGTCACAGCTATACACACTGAGCGGCACGGCATGGCCGAGGGACGGTGCCCTGACTTACCCGGCGATGCCGACGGATTGCGGCAGTTGCAAAGTGGAGGTGAGAGCCTCCCAATAAACAGTATTGATCTTGTCTATGCCCAGGCGGGTACCCACTAGGACGAGAGTAGGGTGGAAGTGCTCGCCACCGTCTGGCTTAGCGACGGCCATGAAACTGTCTTCGTAGACGTCCGGCAGGTCGCCGGTCGAATAGACGCGAAGGGGTCCGTTCCGTGCGTTCACTAGCGCCCTGCGTGAGAGTGTCAGGCCGCCACCGCGTCGTCTGTGGTCGGATAGGGCAGGGACGTGAAACAGACTCACTGTATGCAGCGGGCGGTGGCGGACGGGCCGAACCACTCGCCAGGGAACTTGCCACAAGCGGCAGCACCGTGACCTACAAAGTTGTGTATTGAGTAAGGGGCCTGGGGATCGTCGGCGAAGAAGGAAAGGAGTCTCCGCTCTTGGTCGTCATCGGAGCGTCGCCGCCAGTCTTTCAGATGAACACAAAGTATTAGCGCGGAGCTGCAGAGCCGCGGAGCCCATGCTCAAGGAATGGAGAGAACGTACCGCGACCCAGCGCGCACAACAGCAAGGCGTTGGCAAGCAGGCTCTGCCCAGACCGTATCATGCATCCCCAGCCACTGTCAGAAGAGAAGCCGTTGTGGTCTCCAAGAGTCTTGATGCGCATGGTAAAGGATAGGGCGGAGGCGGCCCTGGGGTCGGTAGATCGCGCGATGGTGGGGAATCCGGAGCGGTACGTCATCCAGATGCGGGACTCAAAGTCGTCGAGAAAGGCGGGCGGCCAGCCGCCGTCGTCGTCCTCGTTTTCGACTACGATGGCCTCGTAAGAGGCCACTGACGAGTTGAAGCTGCTGGCGACCGAATGAGGCGGAGTGTAGGGGGCATTGGGAGGAGCTGGGGTGACGGGCGGAGCTTCTTCGGGAGGAGGGGTGGTCGCAGCGGGAGCCGGGGGGGGGTTATCGTGATGGGTCGAGTCGACGGTGTAGGAGCAGCCGAGGCACCACACCGGCCGATTTGCGATCGGATCGTTCCTCGGCTCGGGGTCCCAGAGCAGCTTGACGAGGCGTCGGCCATAGCGGCCCAGGTCGACGGCCCCGGCGACGGCGGTCTCCACGGCGGTCTCCATCGCGGACTCCATGGCGCTGCGTCGGAGAAGGTGCAGCGCCTGCACGGGCAATTCCGGTAGGAAGGGGGAGGGGGAGGGAAAGAGGATAAAGGGGAGAAAGGCGAAGAGAAGAAGAGGAGCAGAAGGGTACGCTTGCCTAGACGCGCGTCAGAAAGACTCGCCGATTGCTGGCAGCGGTTCCAGACATCAGCCGACCAAGGTTACCTAAGAGGTAATATTCTAAAGCTCGACCAGCAGGCGGCGATAGCGGCAGCAGTAACGATGTAACAGGGAAATGGTGCTAGGAGATAGGGATTGTGATTATGAGGGGCGGGTCGGATGAGGAGGAAAGAAGGATAGAAGGAAGGAGGAGGTCGGCTGCTGGTGGTCGTTGGCGCTGATGGTTGATGGTTGTTGGCACGGTCGCCTGCCGTCCACGGGTGTCATCAGCTGGAGCCTGTGATATCGTGTGGCGGAGCCGGGGAGCTGTGGAGGAATAGTACTTTGAAGCTACAGTGGGTTACGCCGCCGCAGACCCTGGCCCAGACCCACCGTGCAGTACTGCCAAAGTACTCCGCATGGCCCCGTACAGTCCGTTCTCGACGGCGTACAGTGCAAGCTGCCCGCTGCCCGCTGGCTGCCCGTTAGCTGCCCGCCAAGCTGCAGGCAACAGCCCCGTGCCTAGCACACCTAGCAGCGGAGTCGCCACAACTGCATTTTTATGCGGCTCATAAGCGCTTCACGCGTCCGCATTGGCGTGATGACACTTTTGTCCATGCCGGAGGCCCGCACTCAGAACTGGCATACGGAGGCTTGACTACATGTACCTTACCTACAGTGCTACGTGAGTACCTATTGCTTGTCTATACGTATGAGGGTTCGTGTTTGTTTACAGCGGAAATAGATAGAAATTATGAATGAATGCGTGCTGCTGTATCGTCGACGGCCTGCTTGTCTTGATGAACGTACCGTCCGGGCTACGTAGTGTTGGCGCATATTCACTAAGGCAAGCACAGGTAGGACGTGGAAGATATAATTGTAAACAATCACTCTTTCGGAGGAACGTGCAGCAGAGACGGCGGCGGCAGGGGCTGGACAAAGATCTAATATACGGATCCCGGTACCTTATACAGACTCGATACTGCTAGTCAGGTAGGTACGATTTACAGTCATTACTGCAGGTCACCCGTAGCTGCTGCGGGGAGGTAAAGTAGCGCGAGTAAACCAAGCAACAGCCTATCTGAGGTACTTAGGTGGCTCAAACGAAATCTATGGCTCAGCACATGGAGTTTCAAGTTTTGCCGGCCCCGCAAACACCGCCGGAGCAAACACCACTAGCGGCCACTCAAGGCCCTTAAAAGCTCCTTCTTTCTCATTGAGGCCGAGCAGGTAGCTTCTGGCCACAACAACCTCCCATCGCACCAACTTGGCCTGGGAGGGCCTCATCTTCCCACCTAAATTTGCTGCTTTGGCCTACTCAGGCCGACTCTGCTATCATGTCCCGAAGTAAAAAGGGAGGCTTCCGTGCGAGGGCTGCCCGGGCTGCAGCGGCAGCGGCAGCGGCAGCCTCAGGCCCGTCCTCGGCCGCCAACCCTCCCAACCGAGACCGGCCGCGACGGGGGCCCCCAGATCCGACGGCGATGGCATTTACACCAGCTGGGGTTCTTCATGGTGAGTGAGAAAAGACTTGCTCGGATCGAAAATCCAGATCATTAGGTCGAGAAATCCAGATCGAGAATCCAGATCGGGAATCCCTACCGCTAAGTTGGCTTGCTGCAGATCTTACTATGCAGGACGAGGCCAGGAATACGACTCACAGAACTACCCACTGGACTGCGGATTCTAGACTGAGGAACCGGCCTGTCGCTTTTGTCAGCAGCGGCTTTATTGAGCCTCTTAAAGAACCCCCCCTTCCCTCGGTCCCGCCCGCTAGCTCTGGCCTAGCGACCCCTTCCGAGCTGACGGCGACGCTGACGGAGGGCGCAGCGGGCCAGAGTTCGGCCAAGCTGCACGACGAGATCGCTACTGTCAACGCGCAACTGCTCGTCTCGACTGTGACCCATACTGAAGTCACCACTAGCAAGAAGCCGGAACTGATGTCGAAGGAACTGCCATCGCAGGAGGTACTATCACAGGACTCGCCGCAGGAGCTCCAGGAAGACTTGCTCACCTTTTCCGACCCGGAACCTGGCAACCCTACAAAGGTTGGCCCTGCCGACAAGGGCTCGGATTCGTGCGACGAGGTCATCGTCTTCCGAGGCCGCGACAACCTTGCCGAGAAGAAGAAGGAAGACGGGTCCTTGGCCACGCGGCACCCGTCGGCCGAGTCTAGTATCCCTGGCCCTGGCCGGGGACACGGTCCCTCGGGTTCCCCGCCACCTGGCGTGGTCACAGCAGCCGATGATGACCATGTCGATGAGGAGGAGGAAGGTAGTAAGGACGACGATGCGGCCTTGGATGATTACGTTGCAAATATCCTTAGCGAGGGTATGCAGACTACAACCCTCCACAGAAATTTCGCTGGCCGAGAGCTCGGCGGAATGGACGACGACGTGAGGTTCGAGGGCAGTAGCGATAGCGGCGACGACCTGCGCGGCAGCTTCCGCTCTGGCGTCCGCCTGGCCGACGATGAAGGTGGATCCGAGCCGTCTGTCGACGGCGACGGCGACGAGGAGCTTAGCACGGCTTCTAGAGAGGCTGAGGCCACCTACGCGCCGGCCGGACTCATCAGTGACAAGCAATTGGCGGCTTTCCTCTCGAAACAGGAGGAACTCGGCCTCGGCGGCGACGAGCTGCTCTTGTACGACGACAGCTTCTCGGCAGGAATGGCCGCAGCAGACAGTTCGAGCTCCGACGCGAGACACTTCCTCGAGGCCATGATGGATGACGACGATTTCGGCGACGGATCCAACGGTAACGGTCGCCCGCCCGCTGGTCCGTTCCCCCGCGCGACCGCTGTTACGGACGCCTTTGACCGGCTCGACTTGAGCGGCTGGGTGCAGCCAACCGTATCGACGAGAAAGAGCAAGGGCGTGCCGCCTGCGTTCAACGTGTCTGACTCCGAGCTGGAGGCTCGTCTGAGCACGGTCTGGCTGAATGACCGCGCGAGGAAGAGAGAGAGGAAGCAGGCCCGCGAGGTGCTGCGAGCGCAGGGACTGCTGGGCAAGAACGCCAACCCGGACGACCCCCGTATCAAGTACCCGAACGGAATCGGCGCAGACGACATCAAGGCCGAGATTATCGGCTTTCTCCAGAGCGCCGATGCTAGGTACGTAAATGACTGCACCTCTAGCAAACGGGCACTAATCAACTATTACCCAGCAGCGTCACCTTTCCACCCATGGATGCCCACGCGCGTAAGGTCATCCACGAGATCGCGCACCGGTTCAAGCTCACGTCCAAGTCCAGAGGCGCCGGCGACCAGCGGTATCCTGAGCTCTATCGGACCAAGTCCACGCTGGCCTACGACGAGCGTTACGCCAACCAGGTTTTCGCGCGCTTCGGCCGACGCTTCTTCCCGCGGCCCGACAGCAAGGGCGGTGCCGGCGGCAGTGGCAAGAGAGGTGCGCGGCCCGGCGGACCGAGCGGCAGTCGCATCAACCACGCTGAGGTCAACGTGCGGAACGGGGACATCGTCGGCGGCGGCGCGCCCGAGATCAGCGAGACAAATAAGGGCCGCGCCATGCTGGAGAAGATGGGCTGGAGCAGCGGCATGGCATTAGGCGCCATCGACAACAAGGGCATGACCCAGCCTATTGGCCACGTCGTCAAGCGTTCCAAGGCCGGCCTGGGCTAACCGCGGCGGCGAACCTCCAGGGCTGGCGCTGACTAACTCTGGGACGAACGGCGAGCGGACGAGCAGACGAGCAGACGAGCAGACGAGGACAAGACGAGCAGGCAAATATCCACATGGGCGGCCATTTCGCCAGAGCATCATTTTTTCTTTATCCTGGGGCTTCGGATGACTTACGCTTTTCAGTAAATCGCTGGCGTAAGCTGTAGAATTTTCTGATATCGTACGATGTCGTACGCGTAGATTTTAGTGGTACACCCGTCCGCCTTGTCGGCACTCAGGATCACGATTCATCCCATGCGTGTAGATCCAAAAGGCACCCTATGAGACCTGTAGATGATTAACTACTGAGATGGGAAAGAAGGGGACACTCAACGTGCTCTTGGGCAAATCAGCAACGGAAACTCCCAAAGATTACTATCGCGATGCGCAACGCATGTAATTCATGTGTAGAATTTCATTTCCGAATCCCTAGAGTAGGTATTGTACAACCGCAAAACCCCAATGATGACCCGCGTGGTTAAAGAAAAACATTGGCACCGTAGTTGGAAAAAAACAAAACCATCCGTAACGCATTAAGAGACACCCAAGGCGCAAAGGACTTTGGCCAGTCTCATTCATGACACCCCAAATGCCAAGCGAAGTCCCCGATACCCTAGAGAAAAAAAGGAGAAGAACCGGAAAACCCGACATCGAGCGTCTATTTCGTGGACGACGAGTACTTAGTCACAGCCTTCGTGCCTTCAGACACGGCGTGCTTGGCAAGCTCGCCGGGTAGGATGAGGCGAACACTGTAGCGGATGTGTGGGTCAGCGAAAGCAAAAGATTTTGGGGGGAGGGGGAGGGGGGTACACATGATGACACGTACGAGGTCTGGATCTCTCGGGAGGAGATGGTCGACTTCTTGTTGTACGCAGCCAACTTAGAAGCCTCGGTGGCCACGCGCTCGAAGATGTCTGAACGGAGCGGCTACGTTAGTAACGGAAGAAGCACCCGATGTGAAAGGCAGGGACATGGAGGGTACATACCGTTGACGAACGAGTTGAGGATGGACATGGCGCGGTTGGAGATACCGGTATCCGGGTGCACCTGCTTCAGGACTGTAGGGGAAAGACGCGTCAGCCAAGCAGCCCGACGCGGTAGGCAGGCAGGCCCCAAGCAATGCGCGATGCGGCACGCCATGTACTCGGAATAAACTCACCCTTATAGATGTAAGAGGAATAGGTCTCCTTGCGGGTCTTGGTCCGCTTCTTCTTGTCGCCAGAGGCAGCGGTCTTCTTGCCGGCATCCTTCTTCTCGGGCGCCTTGGACGCGGTAGCCGGTGCCTTGGAGGCGGGCTTCTTGTCAGCAGCCTTCGGAGGCATTTTTGCGAATGGATTCGGAGATGCGAAAACGAAGAGAGTAAGCGGATTGGTTGGGTTGATGGAAGACGAGGTCGCGAGCTGGGGGCGCGAGAGGAATCGATGAGAATGATGATGGTTGTTGGAAGGAAAAATTGAGGGTTGGGGGGCAGACCACCTTTTTGTATCTGGGACGCGACTGGCGCTAGCGGTTACTGATTGCTCCGCAGAAAGTGAGGGCCGGCAGTGCTGCCCGCCAGAACTGGCCGACGCGCTGGGAGGTTTGCTCAATTGCTGATTTTAGGGCGGGCTGGTGGGCGACAAGGCCCGTGCGTTTGTGTACTGGACGCGCCACTGTACCAATTTGTCGCTGGAATCTAGCGTTATCCCTGGGTCTTATTTATTTCGCCCCGCTACTGCATGATTGGCCCACGAAATGCGACACTCCCACCATGATTTCATGGCAGCCTGCCTCTACAGAGGGACTTGAAGAAATGACCAACGCATGCTGAAAACCCGCCAAAAGCCTTGGCCTAGTACCAGGATGGATGGCTGGACAGCACGCGCAAAGGAAAATGGATCCTGGGAAGGCGTGCAGCATTATGGATGCAGCGAACCGACAGCGCAGCGGGGGGCGGCTGGCATGCAGATTCATGAGGCTGAGGAAAAAGCGGACCAGACCACTTCTAGCCGTCTCTCCGTCCTCTGTGTGATCCATGCCCCATACCTGGAGCGGTAGCCCATAGAGCAGTAGCCATCGCGCTACGCGTATGCACCCTGACGGAGAAGAGCAGGTGAAGGAGACGCGACGAGGTATCGCGCTTTCGGTCTGCAACGTAGCGCAGGAGGCGGCAACTAGAACAGGCGCGCTTTTCGGCCATCTAGGTACCAGTGACCGAGCAGTGAAGCGAAGTCAACTGGCAATACATAGAAACCATTCCCTTCGTGATACCGATCCGGCGCCCTTGACCATATAAAGTACTTATGTACGGATTTCTTGTAGATACATCTGCGCCAATTCTCCGGCCGAGAATCCAGGCGGCAACGGCGCGTCCGGGGTAACCGAAGACAGCGGGGGGCTGGCCGGCGCCGGCGGAGGCCAGCCCGGTGATTCGAGGCATCGTCGACCGCACTGATCCAGAATACTTGCAGGCGGTAATGCCTGCGAAACCTACGTAGGTACCTACTGGAAGTACTTAAGTAGCTGCTATCTACACGTTGACAGAGCCACCTCCCATCATCGCGTCTTCTACAGGAAGAAAGGCTGTGGCTACGGCATATAATTCCTGCCATAGATAATCCGTACTCCACAAATACCGGATCGGCTGGTACATGACGGGAATTGGTTGACTACTGCCCCATGCGACTGAGATTGATCACCAGAAGCCGCTGGTTGAGGCAAGGAAGTTGAGGCGAGGGCCTGAAGCTCCATAGCCGCTGTCCGAGGCTGCCTGAGGCGCGTACCGTCTAGCAGCGCATCCGCGTAGCGGATAGCGCGATAGCGCGATAGCGCAACAGCGCAATTACCCGGGGCTGGGTGCGCGCGGATCAGCCCCTGTATCCCCCCGGAAATTCACTGCCCGCTGATTTCTGGCCCTGCCAGCTGGTTTGTTTTTTTTGGCCCGCCTCGCCGCGCCCAAACACGCATCCTTTTTTGGCTTAGCGCCAATGCCCCTCCCCCCCAAGCAACAGCTGATCTGTGATCGCGCAGCCGTCACGGCGAAAACTACTTAACAGCTAACTCCCCCCACAGACGTTGACCTCTTCCAACTTTCACCCACAAATTCATCCTCCATCATCCATCCGCGCAGCAAGAATTTACGCCGCAATCTCCATCAACCTCACAAGTCTTCTTGCTTTTCCAAGTACTCTCACTCACCCAACCTTTCAAAATGACTGGAGGCGGCAAGTCCGGCGGCAAGGCCAGCGGTTCCAAGAACTCCCAGACGTGAGTTGAATCCGATTCCCTTATGGCTACTAACTCCCGACCATTCGCACATCGCGATCGCAATCGCGTCCCCTGCCTGCCAAACTCACCAGGCTCCCCTGTCTTAGTCAGACCGCGTCTTGACGCGTCGCTTGCGTACGGCTCTTGCTGACTCATCTCAGCCGTTCTTCCAAGGCCGGTCTCGCGTTCCCCGTCGGTCGTGTTCACCGTCTGCTCCGCAAGGGCAACTACGCTCAGCGCGTTGGTGCCGGTGCCCCCGTCTACCTGGCTGCCGTCCTCGAGTACCTCGCTGCCGAGATCTTGGAGTTGGCCGGCAATGCCGCTCGCGATAACAAGAAGACGCGTATCATCCCGAGGCATCTGCAGCTCGCCATCCGCAACGATGAGGAGCTGAACAAGCTTCTGGGTCATGTCACCATCGCCCAGGGTGGTG
Organism: Barbatosphaeria neglecta; assembly: GCA_022813145.1. Lineage (NCBI taxonomy): Eukaryota > Fungi > Ascomycota > Sordariomycetes > Barbatosphaeriales > Barbatosphaeriaceae > Barbatosphaeria > Barbatosphaeria neglecta. Next base: position 26,917 of record JAKLNC010000186.1, on the reverse strand, counting down.
TCCTGCCTAACATCCACCAGAGTAAGTTTTTTATACCCGATTCACGTCCAGCCTGGTGGAGCATTCTGCTAACCTAGTCCTACTCAGACCTACTGCCCAAGAAGACTGGCGGCAAGGCCGGCAAGAACGCTAGCCAGGAGTTGTAAATGGGGGTCGGCGGGTTTTCTCTTAATTCTTATCTCGGTTGGTTCGTTTGGGTGTCATGACAATTGGGGTCCGGTATCACAGGGTCTACGGTTGCTTTTATTCCACGTTAGGGTTGTACATTAATCCCCCACGGCATATGGTCATGAAATGAGAACGTGATTGTTTTACTATGACGCTTCATCCTCTAATGCATACGTGATGTGATGTCTTCACTCATGTCTCCTTTTCATGTTCGTCTGACTTGTTGATTCCTCAGGGTGTAGGCCCACGTATCGGAATGCATTTATCATTTCCCTCATTCACATGCTGAGGCTATTCGCAGATATGTGCTTCCGCCGCCGTATTCCTTTCAGAATTTTAGTATCTACGTACAAAATTTCGCCTTCAACGCAGTTCCAATGGATATGGATATAACTAGGGCCGCAACGTTGTGCTCGCCGTTGTCTAGAACTTGAGTGGCGGGGGGGCTAGCACCAAGTCAGCGAAACGTCTGCGAGATGCGAAGGGACAGGCCATGAGGCGGGAGCGAACTTACGATCGAGTATCGGCGGTGGCAGATTCCGCTCATACTTGGAGCCTGTACGCGCCAGATTGCGTCAGCAAGATCTGGCCACCATATCGCGTCGACGGGGAGTGCGATATTTTTACCTCCAGGAGCCGTGGGATACGCGAAGGGTTCCGGGTGCTTCCATTTTTCCAGCAGCTTCTCGGTCTCCTTGAGGAGTGCCTATTCGATAAGGGCGCTCAGGTCAGCACCAAAGCAATCGATGCATACATATCTGCCATGCGGATATATCCAATATGCAGGCCTGCCCGCCATAGTTGCTGTGCCCTTACTCTCTGTTGGCGGGGATCGGTAACGTTTCTATTGGCCTCGAAGAGGGAGCGGATGTAGAGGGCCTGGCCACGCCAAAGGTAGCGATGCACGGCCCAGTCGAGGGACAGCTTCAAAGAGCGGCGGTATAGAGACCTAGGGCGAGAAGATGCACGTCAGTATGGGCGCCTTCTGCCTCCCGACCATTCGATATCTCGGGGGACACGCAGGGTGGTGCTCACAGGGCCGCCTGCCGGGTTGTCATGTTGGCGGCGCAACCTGACTCAGCCGAAGTGGCCGAGTCGCGAGTTCCGCGGGGAGTATCAATTGAGCCCAGACTGCTAATCGGCGGGCAGCGGGAGCGGATGGCGATAGCGTTTCAATTGAGAATGCAATGGACGCAGGAGGGAGCTGGGAGCGACCAGCTTCTCGACAGATGCACGAGCGGAGCTTCATCCCGGATCGGATCGGGAATTGCTGCCTTGTTGCCTGAGGCTTTAAGTTATTGTCTTATTCTTACATAATGGCCAACGCCCGGTATCCCTTTCCGGTTCTGCATGCATCAACCCTCAATGCCGAGGATGTACAGCTACCTGGAATTTCCGGTTTCGTGTTAGCGAGCGTGCTACCCAATCTCCTGTTTCCTATTGGCCCTTCCGTAGCACTACTTCCCTCGCTCGTTTGGTCCCGCTAGCTGCGTCAACGTCGCTGCGCTGCGGCAAACAAGCAATACGGCTGAAGCCGGAATTCTTGCATTGGTTTTTTTCTCGCATCACCCAGCAAGGACCTCGCCAACCACCAGAAGTTAGTCATTTCGAGTTACCGGAGCTCATCTGATTACGTGGAGTCGGTCACTCAGTCAGTCGATCACTCGGTCATTCTGCCGCTCTTTTTTAATCCCTCTTCCCCTTTTCATCCTGCTCTTCGTCGTTGCCATTGCTCTCCCTCGTTCTCCCACTTGCCACAGACCCTCCAAGCTGCTGGAAGCTTGCCACGAAGCGTGCCTCGATCGTATCCTCGCGTTGTCAATTGGCGTTGTCTCGGCGCATATCCCCTCTTCGCCTCTCTCTCCTTTCGCTCCGCTGCCGTTCCAGGATGCTGTCACGGAGGCTTCTCACGACGGCCCGACTAGCCCGGCTCGGCCACACCAGGCAGCCCCTGGGCAAGCTCCCGCTGCCGATCCTCGTCAACCATGTCCGCAGCTACGCCGATAAGATCGTCAAGGTGCCCCAGATGGCCGAGTCCATCTCCGAGGGCACCCTAAAGCAATGGTCAAAGCAGATAGGAGACTACGTCGAGCAGGATGAGGAAATAGCGACGATCGAGACGGACAAGGTGCGCGTGGACTTCGTCATGCGGCTGTTGCTGTGACTCCTGTGTGACTGCTGTCCTCTGGCCCGCCCGCCGCGCCGACGCGTGACAGCAATGCTCGCTTTTGTGCTAACGTATGCGCTTTGCGCTAGATCGATGTCGCCGTGAACGCCCCCGAGGCCGGCACGATCAAGGAATTCCTGGTCAACGAGGAGGACACAGTCACGGTTGGACAGGACATCGTACGCTTAGAACTTGGCGGTGCGCCTTCTGAAGGCGAGGAATCGAAATCGTCGGCCCCCGAATCCGAGGACAAGGGAGCTCCTCCGAAGGAGGAGTCTTCTACCCCCGAAACTGAGTCCAAGCCGAACTCCAGGTCGGAGTCCAAGTCGGAACCCGAGGCGAAGGAGGAGGGCAAGCCTTCGGCCCCCGCGCCCAAGCCGGCGGATGAGAAGCCGGCCTCCCCGCCTAAGCCGCAATCGCAGCAATCCTCGAAGGAGACTGCGGCCCCCGGCGCGACGTTGGGGAACCGCGAAGAGCGACGGGTATGTTTTGTCTGTCTCAGGCTCCTTTTATCACTCTTTTTTCCTTCCCGCCCGCCGCACGGTCCGGTTCAGGACGGGGCTGACGCTTCCTCAATCTCCACAGGTCAAGATGAACCGGATGCGCCTGCGCATCGCCGAGCGCCTGAAGCAGTCGCAGAATACCGCGGCTTCCCTCACTACGTTCAACGAGGTCGACATGTCCTCGCTGATGGAGTTTCGAAAACTGTACAAGGACGATGTGCTGAAGAAGACGGGCGTGAAGCTCGGCTTCATGAGCGCATTCTCGCGCGCCTGCGTTCTGGCCATGAGGGACATCCCCGCGGTCAACGCCTCCATCGAGGGACCCAACGGCGGCGACACCATCGTGTACCGGGATTACGTAGATATCAGCGTGGCCGTTGCCACCGAGAAGGGTCTGGTCACCCCTGTTGTGCGCAACGCGGAATCCCTGGACATGGTGGGCGTCGAGAAGGCGATCGCCGATATGGGGAAGAAGGCAGGTCACCCCCCGCCACCCTCGTTAACAGCCCTTCGCGGCGGCAGGAGCGCTAACAGACACTTTATTTTGTACACAGGCACGCGACGGCAAGCTCACTATGGAGGACATGGCTGGGGGCACCTTCACCATCAGCAACGGCGGTGTCTTTGGCTCTCTCATGGGAACGCCCATCATCAACCTTCCGCAGACTGCCGTCCTTGGCCTGCACGCCATCAAGGAGCGCCCCGTCGCGGTAAACGGGAAGATTGAGATACGGCCGATGATGTACCTTGCATTGACGTATGACCACCGCTTGCTTGACGGCAGGGAAGCCGTGCAGTTCCTGGTGAAGGTCAAGGAGTTCATCGAGGACCCGCGGCGCATGCTTTTGTAGTTTGTCTTGGGGGAGCGTTGTTTCGCCGTTCCGTCCATTTCAGCAAACCTACACAACAGGAAGAAGATTGCGCTCGGCTGTGCTAGACTCTAATTGGCTATGTATTATACCACCCGGACAGTAGAATGAGAAGCTATACTTGGTTCTTGAGGTCGGTTTCATTAACTGACTACGAATGAACTTGTATAGGTACATAGTAAATTTACCAATTCGTCGTCAGCCGGTCTCTTTTCTCCTCATCTAAAACAGAAATACTATCATGGACAACTTAACTCTCTATTGCCATTTCATATCCTCGACACTACTCGACTTATAGGCGACATCCGTTTCCAGCAAAGGTGTATCATCCTTAGCTACGTCGTAAAGAATAATGATCCAGGCAGGGAGGGCACTCAGCATAAGGGGGTCTGTACGGGAATCATTAAGGGTCAGAGTTGGCTACGCGTCACAACGAATACAGTGATTAGATAGAGCATAGGTAGGGGCAAGATCGCGCATGAATTAATCATCGCAGAACTAACTAGTTGATCAGAGCTTGCATTGCAGCCGCGACGCCGCCAATCTTCGCTTGCTGCTCGCGGCTAGGGTACTTAATTAGACGTGATACCGAATAACTTTCTTCGAAAGGATAAGCCCGGCTCTATTATAATAAAAGTAAGGTAATTAAAAAAACAGTTTATTCCCCCTTAGTAATCGGATGCCGCCTTACCAAGACATCGGCGTCAAGTAGTAATGTTAAAGTGTTACGGTCTTGGACCGTCACATGATAAGTTACCCCACACCCGTAAGGAGAAGGCAGAACAATGTAGCAAAACTACTAAATTAAGATGTTTGCGTTGCATTTTCACGCAAACATCACTACATTCTTACAAAAATATTACTGCGTTCATGTTACAAATGGTAGATGTGGGGTTTTAAGCACGTAAAAGGTTACATAACAAGAAGCAATCCAAGAGCGATTTAGGATTACTTTAAAAGCGCTTCAAGATTACTTTAAAAGCTGTTACAACTTAACTGCAAAGACAGGGTGAGGTGGTGCTTGCTTGAAACAACAAGGAGGCAAGTTGTAAACAATCACAAGTTGTAGTTAATAGGGCGTGGTAGCTAAGGAACCATGCTTAGGATTAACCACTACCAAACTATCCATAATGTCAAGGCGTGCCCTTAGCATTCTTATAATAAACCTAGATACCTTTATCTTCTTAACATTAAAAGTGTTGCATAAAGTCATTAGCAAAGTTGTGCGCATCCTTAATAATACCTACGTAAAACTTTAGTAATAGTTGTGTAACGCCAAAGGCAGGCTATCCAGCTAGCCTTGCTTGCGTAAGCAAGGCAGCAAGTGGCCTGTGCGCAGGCACCCATTTATCTTCATGTATTCTAGCAGCAGTGCATTTTAGCGATCTCTCTCTCTCTTTCTCTCTCTCTCTCTCTCTGAGAGAATCAATGAAGAGAGTCTAACACAATAATTGTCCATCATTCGCGCACGTTGCTTTTCATTGTTTTATTGGTAGCAACGACTCAAAACTAGTAGCCTTAGCCCCGGTGCGTCGTCTACTAATTTTCTTTTTGTTGCGTCGCCACATTTGCATGCTAGCCAACATCTTTGCTTTTGTTGCGCCGTCGCTTTCGCATGCTGGCTAACTTCTTTTCGTCACGCCGCCGCTCTTTCACGTGCTAGCCAACCTTTTCTCCTCCTTAGCCCTTAGCTGCAAGGCAGCTGTCAAAAACCAGGCATTAGCTTGCTTATATTCTCCTTCTCCCGCCCATCTCCTCCTCTTTTCTCTCCTTTACTCTTCTTTTCTCCTAACCACTCTTTTCTGCCCACTTCGCTAACGCGCCTCTTTGTCATTTTTCAACGCGTTTTTCGCCGTGCTTTGTCGCTGTTACATTTGGGCAAAAGCAAAGCGACAAGCCAAGCAACAAGCAAAGCAAAGCCACGCCGATGATTTGCGTTGATTTGCAGCTACTAGCTTAATTAGTAGATGTTAAAGAGCCTTAGTTAAAAGCGCCTATAAGTAGCGTTTTTTTAGCCAACTTTGGAGCTTTGGCGTTTAAACTAAAAGCTTTAAGCAGCCGTTTGGCAAGCTTTTATGTTACGGTCCTAGACCGTTACGTGATGAGCTACCCCGCGCCCGTAAGGGGAAGGCAGCATTCATCGGCAAAACTACCGCATTTGGATGTCTCAGTTAATGCTTTAACTAAGACACTGCTGCGACTCCACTACCACCTCATAACAACACTACTGTGCTTCCACGCTTATACTGCTAAGCCTAAAGAGAGCTTAGGAAAAAAGGGAGCTAGCACTTATTATAAAGAAAAGACCATAGGGCTATAATGATGATAGATAGTTTTGCAGCGGTTAATCCTAAACATGGTTCTTTAGCTACCACGCCTTATTATGTTACACCCTAACTGCAGAGACAGGGTGAGGTGGTGCTTGCTTGGAACAACAAGGGGGCAAGTCGTAGACAATCACAGGTTATGGTTAATAAGGCGTGGTAGCTAAGAAACCATGCTTAGGATTAACCGCTACAAAACCACCCATCCTGGATAGGGGTTTGCTTGTCTATCTTTATATACGTTTGTCCTGGGCAGCATCCTCTTAGCTATCATAGTGCGTATTGCTTTGGGAGGGCGTTAACAAAGCTTTACCGTAGCGTTGCTATAGCTTTGCTAATACTTTGTTACAAACCTACTAAAGCATCCTAATTTAGGTGTTACTGCTACCTTACACCGCCTTCTAATTGTAAATGTGGTGTAACGCCGAAGGCTGGCCACCTAGCGAGCCTTGCTTGAGTAAGCAAGGCAGCAGGTGGCCTGTGCGCAGGCACCCATTTAACTTCGTGTATTTTAGCAGCAGTGCATTTAGTGATCTCTCTCTCTCTTTCTCTTCTTTTGAATCAAGAGAGACTTACCACAACAATTGACCATCGTTCGCGCGCGTTGCTTTTCGTTGTTTTATGTGGGGTTTATGTGTTAATCTTAAATTTGTAACACAATACCTTTCCTTTTAGCTAAAGTTTCTAAAGTAGTTGGTTTTCTTTTCCTTATGCATTACATTATGTTTGTTTTTAACTATAATCCTTAATACTAGCGTTGTGTGCTTGGCTTATTTAATTAATTTGAGTTTAATGCTATGCCTTGTTTTTGTTGCTTTAAAAAAAGGCTTTGTTATTATAGCATAAATTAATTAAAAAGCAAATTAAAGTGTTGTAAGGCTTGTTTTTGTGTTAGCGCAAAATGTAATGGCCTTAACCGTTTATTAATAAATAAGGGTTAAGTTCTTTGTTTTTTTCTTTCCAAAAGAGTATATTGCTAATTTTCTTTTAAGGAATTATTTGATTTTTAAAGCTAATTGCTTAAACTAAGAAGAGGCAAAAGCAAAAGCTAAGTTTTTAAAGTTGGCAGAAGAGATATAAACTGTTATAGCGCGCATTTCCTATTTGCAAAACCAAAAGAAGTTAATACAGCAAAAAGGAACAAAGCTAGCAAAAAAGACAATAAATAAGCTAGAAGCAATAAAGGCAAAGAAAGCTACCGCCTTAGCGTTAAGTTCCTTAGTTTTAGCTTTTATTGCTACCTCTTCTTTAAATGCCCCTTTTAATTAAGCTTCTTTGCTTGCTAAGCCTTGTTTTTTAGCTAACCTTAGCTTTAAAAGTTTTGCATGGCTTAAGCTTTTTGCTTTTAAAGGTATTGCTAAAGCAAATGCTAGGAATTTTAAAGGTTTATAACAAGTTTCTAAGTGTTTTTTTTTCTTTATAGTTTTTCCATTTAATTAAGTATTTGTTATGTCTTTAGTGTTTTTAATGGTTTTAAATTGCTTTTACCTTATACTCCTTAAAGTCCTTTATTTCTATTGTTATTTTAAGAAAAATGCTTAAATTTGCTATTTTAAAAAGTAATACATGAAAACATAAGTAAATGTTTGTTATTGCGAGCAACTTAAGTTTGTAATTAACATCCAAAATTTTTCGCGTAATTTCAAATAGTTTAAACTTCTTATAGTTTAACTTATTGCTTAGTTGTTTAGTTTTAATGTTTTTACATAGCAGATATACATAATCTCTTTTTTTTAAGGCTAGTTTTTTTTAGCTTAAACTAATTTGCAGTATTTGTTATTTATTACTAAAAGAATTAAAGTTTTTAACGTAGGCTAATATGTAATTGCCATAATTATTCGCTATAAATATTTGTTGCTAAAACTTAAGTTAGTGATACGCCCTTATGGCATGGAGCAAGGGCTGGGCACGTGACAAGGGGATGGCACGTAACTTGTGTATCACATGACCATGGGTGGAGCCTAAGCAAGGCATCTGTATTTTAGCTTTCGCGCACGCATTGCATTTGCTAGTTTAGCTCTTCTCAAAAACAACAAATAACTTCTTCTTCTTTTTCTTCTTCTGCGCTGCGTCTGCTTTCGATACCATTTGGTAGCAACAACTTTTCTGGCCAAAAGAGGCAGCGCGTCGCCCTCCTAAACCAGACGGTCTATTCCTCCAGCACCTACACCGGTTACGCGCCCTTTGCGCAGCTCTTAGGAGCATCAATTGTTAGCGATCTGGCCATTTGCGGTCTTGCCATTCACGGCCTTTCTTTTCCTTTTCACGGCCTTCTTCTCCTTTTATTTTGTCTTCTTTCGTTGCTTTCTGCAGTTTTTTCTGTTTCGTTGCTGCCTAATATTAGGCATCATTTTGACTGTTTGCAGTCTCTCTCTCTTTCTCTCTCTCTCTCTCTCTCTCTTTCTCTCTTTCTCTCTCTCTCTTTCTTCTCTCTCGGCCATATTAGCAATTTTGCCTTGCCTCCTTACTATTGTCCTTTTCGCTTCTCATTTTGCTGCTTGCGTTTAGGCTGCCATTTAACCAACTATATATTTCGCCACATTTGCTCTTTTTTCTCCTTCTTTTCTTCTTCCTTACTCTTTGCATCTCCATTGCGCGTGCTACTATTTGCATTTCCTTGCGTTTTATTAAGCATTATCCTTGCTATTAATGTCTTTTTGCGTTTGATTGCACGCGTTCCTTTATTAGCTCTTATGTTAATAAACGATGGCCCTAATTTATTGCTAGTGTTAGCTAACATGCATTAAGCTGCAATCAAAGTTAATAAGTTCTTTAAAGCTTTCTTAAAGCGTGGCGGCAAAGTCCTTTAAGACTTTTTTAACACCTTTTACAACTTTTTCAACTGCCTACCTTTAAACTTTAAGCAGCCACTTACAGCAAAGAAAACCACTTAAGCAACGCGCTAAGCGCAGTTAATTAAGCCTAAGCTATATAACGAAAAGTAAATAATTAACAAGTTAGCCCTTAATCAAGCCATTAATTAGATTTACACAAGCTTTTAAATAACGCAAGGCAACGCGCCATTATTTTAAACCATTGCGGCAACCCTTCCATTAGCAGTTAAGCATGCAGCGGCTGCTACTACCTTTACAGCCCAATGCATAGCCCTAATTTTCCAACCAACACAATTAAACAATTAAAACAACACCAAACGTTATAAACCTACATTAAAAAGCGGTTAATTACGTTACTTTAACAAAGACAATTGTTATTAACTTGTTGCTATTTCTAAAAGCGGTTAAGTGCACATGGGCATTTAGCAAAACTTGCTTGCAAGATTCGCTCCTTCCTTACCTTAGCTGCTGCCCTTGCACCATTTCCTTTTGCTTAATTCGCTTGCGCTTAGCTGCCTAGCAACCTTTCCCTTTCTGCATCTGCCACTAAAAGCGTTTCTAGCGTTAGTTAGCCTTGGGAATGGTGTTTAATGGTTACTGTAAGCTAAGATTAATTGCATTAAACGCAAGGAAGTTGCTGCAAACAAGCGCTAATAAGCCACAAAAGCTTGTTAATAAGTAGCACAAGCATAAGTTTTGCTTATACCTGTGGCACCTTGCTTAGGCCGTTTTTGCAATTTTAATGTTTAGGCAGCTTTGTTGCAGCTTGCACTAATCCTTAGCTGTTAACTTACATCTTAGGCATTATTAAACAACATACCATCTCTTTTAACTTTACCTTTAATTCGACTTTTGTTAATTTAGTTACCTTATTTAAATTATAACGCACTGTTTTTTCCGTTTATTAACAACGATAGTTAACTGTTTTTTTACTTTAGTTATTGTTTATAATTATTATCCTTGTTTAATTATTAACCTTTATTAGCCAAGCAAGCCTTAACTTTAAAGCAACTACAACACGCTAATCCGCACATAATGAAAAGCTTAGAAGCTAGCTTTAGTAGCTTTACGTTTGCAAGTCCTGCTGGCAATGCAGCCCAAAACGCCGCCAATAAGCGGTTTTGCCTTAACATAGTAAGAGTTCTAAACGCTTACTTTAAGTAATGCGGCGTACCATTTGTAAATGCCATAAACACTATGCGTAAGCTCGTTATTTAAGCAACTAAAACAATTGCTAATCTTGGCAAACTAATTTAACAAGCAGCGTAAGGCGTTAAAAACCGCAATTTTACCTATGGTTAGAAGCTTTAAGACGTTAGTTACTTTTATTCTAGCCTTAACACAAACAACAAGTTAACTTATATTAGTAAAAATCTCTATTAAATGAACGTTAATCTTTTTATTAAAAGTTTTCGTAACAATAACTTTTTGCAGATATACAACCGCATTATTATGTTTAGCCTTGGCTCCTTGCTTAAAGGCTTAGCCTAAGAGTGGTATATTGAACAACTAATGCAAGAATTATAAGACTTCCTTCATGCTAATGTTACTTACTAATACGCCACTCTTTGCAACAAATTTTGCATGCTACTAACCATTATAACAGCTAAGTTTCAAAACATGTGGTATACTACTAATAACGTTTATAGCGGCGTTACTTTTTGCAATTACGCTACTTGTGTTATAACTTATGTAAAAGCTTGTGGCATTAAAGGCAATTTCGCCTTGCTAAACTAAGTTTACAACTTAATTAACCCCTAGTTTCGTTAATTAATCACCAAACCATACAAAGGACTTAACCTTAAGCAATATTTTAAATATATTAAGGCTTATCTTTGCAGCTATTGTAAAACCATGCTTTTAGCCTCCAAAATCCCCAACCACTTGCATCTTTGTAAACACCAAGCTTTTAAAAACATCCTAGCACTAAATTTAAACAACCTAAGATTGCTTATTATTAATGCTTATTTGCACTAAGAAAGCTACCTAGTTGCATTTAATAATAACACCAATTAATAAAATAACAATGTGAATTAGGCTAAATAAAATAACTAGTATAAACGTAGCAAATGCAGCAATTACCAACGCGGTTGTGGCAGCACAAGCAAATAAAACAGCTATAAGAGCTACAAAAGTTAATTTAAAGCCTAGCGTAATGGTTTTAGCAACAACCATAGTAGTTTTTGTAGCGGATTTCGTGGTAGTTTCCGCAATTGCGGCGGTTTCCGTAGCAGTTTCTACGGTGGATATTAAGGTGGCTTTTGTAATGGTTAAGGCCAAAGCTATTATTGCTTGTTTTTCCGCCGTTGTTAGCAGCAATAGGCTTATCCTAACCTACAAAGCGCGGCTTACCTTGCTAAAGATAAGTAAATTGCAAATAACAACGACGTTTTTGCTAAAAACCAAGCCTAATTAAAAGCTAACGAATACCACGTTGTTGAAGAGTACTATAATAACAAAGAAAAGCAAGACAACAGTTATTATATAGCCATGGCTAATGTAGCTCAAAACATCACTAATTTTACTTACTTTGTCAGTTCTTAACCTGCCATAAACACTAATGTGGCCACTCTTTAGGTAGCTACACGGAATGCATTTGCATGGTTTGTTAACGTTAACACCACTTGCCTAGTTAAGAAGTGAACTTATCACCACTGTAAAGGAGTTTTCACCTCTTAACGCAACATTACACACCACCTCATTACTACCTAGTGCAAACTAATGCTAACACGGCTTAAGCAATGCAAGCTGCTAACTTACTATACAGTTGTTAGCTATTAACTCCCAAAATCTAGCAAATGCGCCGTCTTAACTGTTAACTTTGTTAAGGATAACGGAACAAGATGCATTAAGCCGTGGTTAAAGCTAAGTAATAGGGATAACCTTAGTTATACCTATCTTCAAATGCAAGTTTGCATAGTTTACAACGAGCCAAATGTTAAAGTTTATGCTAACACTAAATGCTCTTTATCCCTTATTAAAGCAAATTAGCTTTAGAAGCACGCGGTTGTAGCTAAATACACAACCATTAAGCTACAACAAATAAACAGCGTTAATTATAAGTTTTTTGTTAGCCAAGCTACAACGTTTACCCTCGTCATCCTTAAATTAACTACTAATGCTAAGCTAATTTCTAGCAAGCATGAGATTACAGCTATTGTTATCCTTGCACTAAAACTTAGAGTTCTTCTAAGCTTAAATTAGCTTAAGCTAAACAAAGCTACCATTAGTTATTTAAACAAAACAATTACCTTACAATCTTGCAACAACATAACCATCTTGTTCACTATTTTTAAGCAAACCTTACCAATATAACGTTAAGTGATGGCTTGCCAAATCATTATTATCCTAGCTTACTTTTTGCTAGCTATCCCAATTAACTATACCAATTTGCTAAGTTAAAACTGCTTTAATTAAAAATGCATTTATTTTAACCACTTATGCCTTGCAAATGGCATTAACACTTAAATTAATGCAAACAGTCTTAAGATTACATATATTACTAACCCTTTGCATGCATCGTTGCAAATTACTTACGGCTAGCAATTAAGAACTATTGTTCATGCAAATAGCAAGGAAGCTTAAAAAGTTTTATAAGCCATAGTTATTGCTACTTGTTTAGCCATAAGCATTAGCATTGCTAACAACTTTAATAAGAACGCGTTTTAATATCTTATTAACAATGTATTTGCAACCTAACTTTACAAAAACCTAACAGCAAAACCCTTTACAAATAACGCCAATAATACCAAACGCAAATTGGCGCTTTGCAATGCATATGCGTAAGCTAAGCCCAGCATATTACAACCAAATAACATCCTAGAAATTAAAACTAACGCAAGCATGCATATTTGTGCAATAAACCCGAAATTTGCCATTTAACTAAAAACAATCGTTAACAAATACCTTATGGTTTAAAAAAACAAAAGCGTTAAACTAGCTAAAGTAAATGCTTACAAAAACAGTTTTTAAATTAACCTTGTTAACAACTAGCAAAATTAAAAAGTTGCGTTACAATTATATGCATTGGGAAATAACAACAAAAAATGCTTTAACGAAACTTTTAACAAACTCCACAATAAAGGCAAATTCAATTAGATGCTTAAGCCAACTTCATTTGCATTACTAGTATTTGTTGTTTAGTATATGCTAAACAATGGCAAACGCAAAGGCTAAGTTGTTGTAAACCTTTGCTCTTTTAATAAAGTTTTTGTTTTAGACATTTACCCCTTCTTGTTGCAAGCAAACATTATGCAACAAATTTATAGTAAGCAGTACTTTATAGTTTTTAATGCGTCGTCCTTCTTTTACTAACTACTTATTTATCTTCCTTACCACAATTAAATGGTTGTTATTAGCCCTTAAGGATTTAAAATGTTTAAAGTTGCACTAATGGGTTTTTAAAACTCTCCTTTTTACGCATAGCGGTTTATAAATAAGCTTTTAAAGCCATTTTCGTTTGCTTAAGCATATATTAATAACATAGTTATATTTTCTAAAACGGCTAACGAACATTAATAACACCTTAACTAAGTTCTTGCAGCTTTTAAAAACGTTAACCTCTCCATCTCCCTTTTTAAGTCTTTTTGTAAATATTAGTTTATACATTTCCTTGGCTTTAAAGTTAATGCGTTTGGCATAGCTATGATTGGTAACCAAGTGGAAGCTATTTGCAAGCTACGCATGCCAACAACCCTTAGCAATTTCGAAAATTACATTAAGATAACAAACTTTCTTCGAAATTTCATTTCATAGTATTAGTTAAAAGTTGCCTCACTTAAAAAGTGCAAAAAGTTGATAAACAAAGAAGCTAAGGACACAAGCGCAACCCCTTTAAAGGCTAAAGGTGTTTGCAAACGCTACATAAGTTAAGCTAAGTTTAACCCATTCCCACTTAAATGCAAGGCATTCGAAATCCTTTAGCAGCAGTTGATAAAACCTTAATACCTTGCTTACATTAACCTTACCTAGCCCTTATTTATTAAGACAAACGCTAGCCAAGATGGTTTTAAAGCAATGGTTTTTTATATCGCTGGAAACAAATGGAATGGCAAGCACGTTTTAGTTAATTTCATCTAACTTGCAATGTACCTTAGCTAACATTTAACGGCGTCTAAAAAGAGATATTAGGCCACAAAGATAGAAGTAGCGTGCCTTGTTTAGGTGTGTTAAAAGCTCCAAACTAGCATTTAATTGGCTTAAACGCTAATTACCGTTCTTATTAATTACTGTGCAATGGCTAGCATTGCATAACAAACGTTAATAAACACATAAGATTTAGGCAAGCTTAACCTTAAAATGATTTTGGCATTAATGTACTTATCCTAGTATCAGCTTAATATTTATTACATTGCAAGCTAACTTAACTTGGTATTAAACGCCCTTTTAAAGCTACTTATGGTGGAACTTAATGTAACACTTAGCTTAGCAAACAAATTAAATAACATTTGAACAAATTAAGCATTTATTACAGCAAACGCAGTTTCTTTTATTGTTATTAACAACGATTTTAAAGCTAAATTGCAACAAGGCTATAACAACACCCCAAAGTACAAGCGCATTCTTAAGCAAATTGCTAACTTTAACAAACGTGTTGCAACCACAGTTAAAGCTAGCTAATCGCTGCCAACGCGCAAAACCCCTTTTTTTGTTAATAACGGTTTGCTGTACTACACCCTACCCAACGCCTTTTAATAGCTGTACATTCTTAACTTATGCATTAAAGAAGTGCTTGCATTTGTTTACAACTCGAAATTCCACTTTAGTGTTAAATGCATAATGCGCAACCTATAAGGCCTTAGCTTTTTTAGCCTTACTAAGAAAACCATAAACTACATTTAGCATTGCTTAGCTTGCAACGAAAACTCCATTAGTTGTTAGAAGGAACTTGGAAAACTTAAGCTTATTCTAACAATCTTTTATCCAAGCCACACAATCGTTATCAATTTTATTATTAGCTTGCTAACAATCAATTCCTTGCTATGAAAGACGCTTACCAGCGGTTTTAACTCTTTCCTAACTGTATTAAACAAGTTTAGCAAGAGGATAATGCTAATTCTTAAACAAATAAACTATACAACTTACAATTAAGCTATGTTGTTTACCACCTTCTTACAACTTTGCAACTAAGGACTACTAAAAGAGATTATATTTAACAGAGACAAAAAATTCACCTTTAACTTCTAGTAGGCGCTATTTAAGGCTTTTAATACTAAGCTTTTTTTCTTAACGGCTTATTATTTACAAACGAATGGTTTCTTAAAACGAAAAAACCAAATAATTAAAATAGCCTTACAATATTATATAATAATAAGCACAGTTTTATAAATGAATTTACTCCTAAGCTTGCAACACTCTTTTAACAACAATTATTTGCATGCAATTAAGTGCAGCCCTAATAAGTTGGTAATGAGATTTAAGCTAAAAGGTATTTTAAACCTATTTACTAACGCAACGCCAAAAGCAACACCTTTTAAGAACTTGCGTAATCTCTATTAGTTAGAGGCCTAAAACGCCATTAATTTTGCAGCGGCTTAAGCAAAAGAATCTTATAACAAGAAACATAAGCTTTACTTATTTGAAGTTAGCAACTTAGTTTACCTTAAATTGCATCACGGCTATAACCTTTTAAGAAAACAACATTGCAAGTGGTTTCAACAAAGGATAAAACCATTCCAAATCATTAAGAAAAATGGTAATTTAGCATTTAAATTAAACTTTTCCCTTACTTGGAAAATTTACCTTGTTGTTAGCATTGCCTAACTACTTCCAGCTTTGAACCTGGCTAACAATCCTTTCCACTAAACGATGCTGCTTCTTGCCTAAGTAATTGTTAACTTTAACAACGAAAATGCAAAAGAATACAAAATTAATTAACTGTGAAAACGACGCATTAACTAGCAAGAGCCTTATCTTAAGTATTTAGTACATTAAATTAAATACTAAAATTACTAAAACTAATAGCTACCTTGGTGGCAATTAATGCAAAACGCCGCTAAGCTTGTTGCTAAATACAAGGCTACGCATCCATTGCAACTTGCTAAATGCACACCTCCCAAACAATCTAAAGCTAAAGAAAAATTAACTTTATTACAAGTACTTAACTTGCTTTGATAAGAGATAACACAACTAGTTTTAGACATTTAACCAAAATTAGTGCTTGAAATCGTTATTAACCTTATTTACCCTAATCTTAGAAACATTTAACAGCTGCTTTAAAAACACCTTACTTTTCCTTAAATGCAAATACTTAGAAGTTTCTAGACGTGGATGCCTAATAGTTTTAGCTAAGCAACTATTTTTGCTTAAAATAGCATATATAATTCGTGCTAACACATTAATTTTTTGTTACCTCTTCCATTTTCTTCTTTTTACAACGCAACCTAGTAACCTTTACCTTTAGTATTTAGGTTTATACAACTAGTTGCATTTCCTTCTTTTGGCATTGCTTCTTACCTATCCACGCAAGCAACTTTATAAACAATGTTATTTACACTTGTAAATTAAAGCTTACTAGCTAAGGTTATTGCTAACAAGCTTAGCGTTGCTAATGGCAATAAAATCGAACCCATAAAAAAAGGCAAGAAGGAGTTTCTTATAAACACTAAGCTGGCAACACTTAAAACTTAAGCTAAGATTAACTATTGTAAAATTATTACCGCACTAATAACATTTAAGGCTATTACCAAAATTAACGCAGCAATTAATGCTGTTGCTAAGTGGCTAAAAATCTCTTTACGCCCTTTCACAAGCCCTTTCCATCGCCAAATTGTGGCTATTCAAACCATAAGCAACCCTAACGCTTCCAATGCTACACTAAAGCAGTTGCTAATTGCCAAAAACTTCTTGTAAAAGGTTGCCGCGATGGTGGCGATTAAGAATAGCTAGTACCTAGCCTTGCTAGCTAAGTTACCAAACACCATTAATATCGATTTTCTTTATTTTACTAGCTGCTAAAGCCTACTGCAACAAACCACTGCTACAAATAGCAAGACACTTAAAAGGAAGAAACCATTAAACACCACAAACAACGTTAACCCACTAGCAGCTATAGCTAAGTCCTCCCCTCTTATAAACGATGCCTCTTACACCACCATTATCATCTCTTACACACCTTTAACACCAACCAATGGCATAGCTTAACTAACAACAGCAGTTAACATCCCAATGTAAATCATGTTAATTGCTAAGCAAGCTGCTATTGCAGCACATGCCACCACAATAAGTAAGGTTGCTGCTTATATAAAGCTCATTTGCATGCATTGCAAAACCATTTTGCAAGACAACTGAAGATGAAGGAATGATGGATGGATTGGTATTGGCAATTAATGACTTAGTATTTGGCAAGGGCGCCAAAATTTTACAAGGGGGGCACCTAATACGCCTTTATGGCATAGAGCAAGGGCTAAGCACGTGACAAGGGGATGGCATGTGACTTGTGTATCATGTGACCATGGGTGGAGCCTAAGCAAGGCATCTGTATTTTAGCTTTTGCGCACGCATTGCATTTGCTAGTTTAGCTCTTCTCAAAAACAACGAATGACTTCTTCTTCTTTTTCTTCTTTTGCGCTGCGTCTGCTTTTGATACCAGTTAGCTTAGCGTTAAATTTAAAGGTAGGTTTATATCTAAAGTTGGCAAAGTAAGGGAAAACCTTTATAGTTTTTGTAGCTACGTTGTTATATTGATACGCCACTATGGCCGGAGCAGGGGCTGGGATGGATGGCACGTGACTTGTATATCACGTGACCATGGTGGAGCCTAGGCAAGGCACCTGTATTTTAGCTTATCTGCACCGCATTGCATTTGGCAGTTTAGCTCTTCTTAACAACAACGAATGACTTTTCTCTTCTTCTTCTACGCTGCGTCTTATTCCGTTACCATTTGGTAGCAACAACTTTCTGGCTAGGAGAGGCAGCACATCGCCCTCCTGGACCAGCAGTCCAATCCTCTGGTACCTCCACCAGCCTCGCGCGCCTTTGCGCAGCTCTTAGGAGCATTAATCGTTCGCAATCTGGCCGTTTGCAGTCTCGCCATCTGCAGCCTCTCTTTTCGTTGCCATTTGCAGCCTCTCTTTTTTCCTCCTTGCCCTCTTGTCGCTATTTCTGCGGTTTTTCTCCTTTGTTGCTGCCTGGCACTAGGCAGTCATTTTGCTATTCACGGTCTTTCTCTTTCTCTCTCTTTCTCTCCCTCCCACTCTCCTTTTCTATTGCGCCGCTTACAGCCATATTGGCATTTTCTCTTGCTTCCTTTACTATTGTTCTTTTTGCCTTTTATTTTGCTGCCTGCGTCCAGGCTGCCATTTATCCAACTATATATTTCGCGGCATTCTCTTAGCCTCTTTTCTCCTCCTTACTCTTCTTCTTTAATCCTCACTACATTTATGCATGTTGCTGCATTGTTTTGCGTTTAATTGCACGCATTTATCTTTATCATTGGTTTCTTTTGCGCCTTTGTAGCTAATCCTTGTCCTTATCTAGCTTTTATGTTAATGAATAATAGCCTTAATGTTACAACCTAACTGCAAAGACAAGGTAAAGTAATGCTTGCTTAAAACAACAAGGGGGCAAGTCACAAACAATCACAAATTGTGGTTAATAAGGCGTGGTAGCTAGGAAACCGTGCTTGGGATTAACCGCTACAAAACTATCTATCATGTTAGGGGAGCAATGCTCTATCCTTATAGTATCCTTATATACCATAGCTTCCTCTAAAGGAAGAGAGAAGTGTATCTAAAGTTGTAACAAGTCACACGCAACTTTAGTAATACTTAAGTAAAGGTGTAGTAATGGTTGCACAAGACCATAACGCAACTTCCCAATGCAGTAATTGCACCAGCAAACACTGCCTTTCCCATTAGGGTGCAGGGTTACCTGTTATGTAATGGTTTAAACCATAACACGATTCCCTTCCTCTTGTGCTAAAGTCCTTAAAGCTTCTTCTTTTTTCCTTACATTATCATGTTTTTTCATAGTTGTATAGCTTAGAAACGAGGGCGTTTTCTTAACTTGTTTAACAAGTATGGTACAAAGGTAATGCCTTGTTTTCGCTGCTTTAAAAAGAGGCTTTAATGTTAATTCCTAAACTCCTTTAAGTTGCAAGTTAAGAGGTATAAGGCATGTATGCAAGCAAATGTTAAATGTAATAACGCAAGCCATCTTTTAGCACACAAAAGTGGGACTCTTTCTTGCATGCTTCTCAAAAGGTGGTTGCTAATTTTCAAACTTTTCTTTAGCTAATTGTTTAATATTTAAGACAAACCATTTTAAGTGTGAAAAGGCAAAGGCAAAAGCCAAGTTTCTTTGCTTAGCTTAAAAACAGCAAACTGTGGTTGCTCGGATTTCGCAGCTTTGTTAACAAAAGGAATTGGTGCAATAAAAAAGAACGAATTTGGCAATGAAAACATTAAAGGAATTGGAGGTAATTAAGGCAAAAGAAGCTGTTATCTTAGCGTTAAGTTTTACATTTGCAACTCTTGCCGTTATTCTTCTTAACGTTCCTTTTAATTAGTTTTCTTTGCTTGTTAAGTCCTCTTTTTTGGCTTTTTTTAATTTTGGAGGCTTAAGTAGCTTAGGCCTTTCGCTTTTAAAGGTATTGCTAAAGCAAATGTTAAGAATTTTAAAGGTTTATAACAGGTTTTTAGGTGTTTTTTTCCTTTTTGTAGTTTTTCCATTTAATTAAGTATTTGCTACGTTCTTAGTGTTTTTAGTGGTTTTAAATTGCTTTTACATTATATTCTTTAAGGTTTTTTATTTTTACCGTTGTTTTAAGAAAAATGCTTAAATTTGCTACTTTAAGGAGTAATATATAGAATTATAAGTAAATGTTTATTATTGTAAGCAACTTAAGTTTATAATTAACATTTAAAATTTTTCGCGTAATTTCAAACAATTTAAGTTTCTTGTAGTTTAACTTATTACTTAGTTGTTTAGTTTTAATGTTTTTGCGTAATAAATATACATAATTTCCCTCTTTTAAGGCTAGTTCTTTTAGCTTAAACTAATTTGCGGTATCGGTTATTTGTTGCTAAAAGAATTAAAGTTCTTAATGTAAATCAATATGTAGTTGCCATAATTATTTGCCATAAATATTTGCTGCTAAAACCTAAGTTGGCTTAGTATTAAATTCAAAGGTAGGTTTATATCTAAAGTTAGCAAAGTAAGGAGAAACCCTAATAGTCTTTGTAACTGCGTTGTTGTATGCCATTTATGCCGTTAGTAACAATAAAACCTAGTTATCTTAGGCATAGTTAACAAAAAATCGTAAATATTGCTTAAGTGTTTGGTTTGTTTTTTCGGTTTGCTCATTTGTCTCTAAGTGGAATGCTGTTAAGGGTTTTAGTTTAATCCCTAAGTGTCTTGCCAAACTTATTCAAAAATTAAACATAAAGGTAATCCCTTAATTTAAAACGATTTTTATAAAGAGACTGTAAATACTTGCAATATGCCATAAGAACCAGTATGCAAAGTTGGGTGCTTGGTATGCTTTGTTAATAAGTAAAAAATATGCAAACTTAGTAAATTTATTAACCATAACAAGAATACTATTATATAGTTGTCTTGTTAAAGGTTTAAAAAACGGTAAAAGCTTAACAATTAAGTCTTACAAAATACTTAACCATAGGCGTTTTAGCATAAGCAACGCTTATAGTTAACCATATGGTGCATGTTATAAAGTCTTAGTTTTATTGCAAATGTTATAACTGCGTACATATTTCTTAACTTCTTAACTTTATCTAGTTGTATTGTAATATCGCTTTAATTGGTTAAGCATTTTAAAGTTCCCAAAGTGGCTCGTTAGCAACGTTTCATAAGCATAGCAAATTGCTGTTTTTCAAAGTTTTAGAAGTACCCAAAGTTTTCTTTAAATGTAAAGAAGTTCGTTATTAATTATAACTCCCTTAAGATAGTTATTATATGTGTTAATATAGCTTTGTAATTGTTTCAAAACAAGATTTTGCATAGCAATTTAGTGCATAGCTTCCATTGTTATCCTTTTATCTTTAAGAGCTAATAAAGCTTGTGGCTTTAAAATTCTATTAAACTTTACGTTTAACCTTTAACTTAAAATGTTCGCTTTTTTATTTAGTTTTCTTTTCTTGTAAAGGATTTGGAAGTTGAATTTTGCGAGGTTTTCAACCCATCTTGTTTATCGTTAATTAAGCTGTTTTATAGTTGTAAAGTGTACTAAATTCTAGTAATTTAAGTACATGGTAATAAGGTGTTATGCCTTTTTAAAGTAAACGTTTTATTTCTTAAAGGCATACATAACAGCCATAAGTTCTTTGTTATAAATAAAGTAATTTATTTGTGTTTTGTTAAATTTATACGAGAAAAATGCTATAAGGTATAGCCATCTTTTATTGTCTCTTTATCTAAGTTATCCTCTTATAGCAAAGTTTAACGCGTTTATCTTAACTTTATAAAGTAAACGAGGATTTAGTGCTTTAAGGATTAGGTTAAATAACATCGCATCTTTAATGCGGTTAAAAGCTAATTAGGTTTTTTCCGTTTAGCGAAAGTTCACGTCTTTCCCTATAAGGTTTGTAAAAGGTTTTGTAAAGCCATTGTAGTTTTAAACAAATCGTTGGTAAAAGTTAGCAAATCTTAAAAAGGCACGCACATCTTTTGTTATGGTAAGCATTAGCCAATCTTTCATTACTGCAAGCTTAAACTCTTGCATTTTTATCTTTTTAGGCTTAATGGTGCATCTTAGAAAATCAACCTTTTATATATGGAACTTGCTTTTATCCACACTAAGTAAAAGATTTGCATTTTAAAGTTTTTCCAAAATGGCATGTATATGTTGCTAATGTTCTTCTAAAGTTTCCGAATATATAAGGACATCGTTTAAATAAGCAATTACAAAGAAATCAAGGTGTTTCCAAAGAACATAGTTAATTATTTCTTGGAAGCTAGCGAAGGCGTTGGTTAGCTTAAGTAGCATAACGGTGGGTTTGTAGTAACCATATCAAGTTCAAAAAGCAGCCTTTCATTCTTCTCTTTCCTTTATACAAATAAGGCTATAAGCATTTTTAAGGTTTAAAGCCATAAATCATTGTGCCTTGTTAAGCTAATCTTATATCTTGGGAATAAGTGGCAAAAGGTACCGATTTTTAACGGTGATATTGTTTAACTTTTAATAGTTAATAACTAGTCGCCATTTTAATTTGCTAGTAAGTGTCGTTTTTTACTTCCTTTTTTAATTTATTTTAAGTATAAAAGCAATAAGAAATCTAGCTAGTAACTTAAAAGGCTAAATAGTTCCTTACTTTAAGTTTGCATTAAGGTATTATTTTAGTGCTGCAAGCTTGCTCTTGTTAAGCGAATATATTTTTATAAATGGTGGGTAAGTGTTGAGTTTTAAAGGTATTTTATGGTTTTATTATAAATATTTAGGAAAGCTAACATTAGCTTTGTCTTTAAATAGCTAAGGGTACTTTTATAAATACTTATTTAAAACTTGTCTAGTTTTAATTATATTTAATGTTTCTTTTATTAAGAGGAAAAATTAAACTTTGTCTCGTTTGTATGGTAGCTCGTTATAAGCTTTTAACCAATTACCGCAATAAGAGGGCGTATTATCTTGCCTTTTTGCAAGCTGCAGTTTTGCTATAGTTATTATAAGTAAAAGCTTGGTATTAAGGTTTTGCACTAAGTGCTATTTGCCTTAATGTAATTAGCTAATAACTTAGTTAATTATAAAGTTCTCTTTTTATAACTAGTTTTGTTTTAGCACTATTCTTTGTAGTGTAAGAGTAATATTAAGCATAAAAATGCTCTTATGTTTTAGTATTTGTAAGTAAGCGTAAGGATTTTTATAAACAACTCGTTCGTTTTCGTAAGTTATGTTATTTCCTTCGAAGTTTGTTAATTAGTAAGGCATATCCTTATATTGCCATAGCAATCCTAGCTTATTAACTAAACATGGGTAAATGTAGCTGTGGTTAGCCCCACTGTTAATTAAGGCATTAATCCACCTTCCTTTCAACTAAACCCTTAGTCCTAGCTAGGTTCTTGTTTTCTTCATTATTTGCAAAAACAAGGTTTGTTGTGTTGCATGTCGTCCCTTTACAAGCAACTTTCGTCGTTTTCTAAATCTAAAGCATCTTTAACAAACATCCTAGTGTCTTTGTTATATTTATAGCCATCTCCTAAGGCCGTTTCCTTAAAAGGTATGCTATTAACGTTATATGCTCGAAAAGCAAACCATATGCCTTCTTTCGTAAGCTTCCAAACTTGTTTAAGCGTAAAGCGGCGAATAAAAAATGCAGCCACTTAGCTAGCTTATTTTTCGTCATTTCTCACAAATCTCTTTGCAAGGCCAAACTCCAGCGCCTTTTCTTTCAAACTTATATGCTAATCTTTTGTAACTAGTTTTTCAAAACACTTCCATGCTGCCCATCACGCCATTAAAGGGATATAATTGCATTCTCAAATCCCTTACTTCGCCAAAAAGTCTAGCTAATAATCTCAATTACAAATTAACTAGGCAAGTTGTTGTTATTTTTAGCATAAGTGCTAAATAGTAGCGTCCTTAGCATCGTGGTTTTCCTTATATAATGCCTTAGCAATGTTAAGCTGGTTTTAAGCTTTAAGTAAGTTATTATACGTTTTTTCGCATAAAGCATAGTTATTAATGCTTCTAAAAGCAAAGGTTGTTGCATGCTTCGTGTTTTCAGCGTATTCTCAAGTGCGCTGCTAACTAATAAACTCCTCTTTATATAAGGGTTATTAAATAAAAAGCGCAAGTTTTCTCTAAAGCCAAAAGTTGTGAATTGCCTTAAGTTACATATAAGGTTCGCAGTAATCCCCAAAACAATGAATCCATGCAATATGCTTATGTCTCAAGGTTCCAAGGAAGCAAAGTTCGTAATTTTCCCCTTATAGTAAGTAACAAAGGGGACTTTTAACTTTCTTTGGTACTTACCTTTGCAAACCTTAGGCTGCTAAAGCCATCTTTGTTTAAGGGATATAGTTGGTATAGCCATTTAAAATTAAACGCACTTTTGTTTGGTTTAGGGGTTGTAAGCAAGTTAGGTTTGTTAAACCTTTGTTTATATTTGTCTTACATTATCTTTCCACCATCTTACTGTGCACCTGCCATCATTAAAGGAAAAGGGCAGTTATCCTTAGTTACATCTCCTTTAATTCTTGCAACTAGCTACATAACAAGCCTAGCGACAAACTCGTTTTTTTCGTCTTTTAAGCTGCTATCTTTTAGTTGTAAAGGGTTATATAGTAATAAGGCCCAAATAGTAAATTGTTAAATTTGCTTTTTCCTTTCTTATTATTCTTATGCTTTATAGTTATTGCAAAATTACACCTGCTGTAATTACCTTAGAAAAAAGCGCAAATAATGCGTTTTAGTTATAGTTAATTAGGGTTATTTTAAGGAGTCTTGTTTGTAGTGTGTTTCCATCATGCTAAGTTGTTTAGTAAATTTGGTAGCTTATGTGGCTTAAAAGCGTTGATTTTCGGGTATTAAGTGCGTTTTCCCATTAAAGGGGGTGTGCTGCCATTAAAGTTGTTAGCAGTTATAAGCCTAATAACTCATTTTATTATAGTTAAAACATTTCTTCGTAAACTTTTCATTGTTTTGTTGCATAAGGGCTATGCCTAGCTTTATGGGCCTAAAGTGCGTTTCATGTGTTATTAATCGATAAGGCTAAGCTAAAGGCTTAAGACGCTAAGCTTAGTTCCTTCGATTTTGGCAAGCGTTTATCTTTGGTGCTTCTCCCTTCTTCTCTTGCTGTTATTTCTACAAGCGTTGATTAATGTATATAGCCATGTTAACATAGTTTAAAAACTTCTTAAGTTGGTTTATCTTGTATAGTTAATCCTTAACTGCTTTTTTTAGTTCTTAGTAAAACCAAGCTATTAAAGCGTTGTTATTATTAAAGTTAAGTTGCACAACTAGCTGTTAAAATTTAGCAACATAGTTAGCAGCAAACATCTTTTGCTTTAGCCATTTTAGGCTTGCCTTAGCTTGTTAACCCACATTAATAGATTTAAAAATGGCTATAAGACACTTTTAAAAGCTAGCAATGCTGTTAAACAGTTTTTTTATATTAGCTATTACTTTATTTTCTTTATTTAAGTTTTCTTTTAGCAATGCATTATACTAATCCTTAGCCTTTCTTATTAGTTAAAACCTTGCAATTAAAACAGCTATCTTTTTTGTAATGCTAGTTTCTATAAGGTAAACTTATAGCTTGTTTAAAAATAAGGTTAACAATCTTAGGCTTTTGTTATACTCTTTAGAAACTAAAAGTTTAAAAACCTCTTTATTAAGCACATAAGCATACTAGCTAATAGCAAGGCTAAGAGTGAACTAAGCTTTAGCAAACATTTCAGCAAGTTGTAATTAATGAAAACTAAAAGCAAATTTTTTAATTAGGTTGGGCTAAAAGCCAAGGCTTAAAGCTTGCAATAATTCAAATTTGTAAAAGTTGCTATTGTACTAATTAAAAGAGTTAAAAAGGCTAGTTATAAATATTATCTAGCAACTTGCTAGCTCATTGGTTAAACAAAAGCGGTTAACGTGTTACAACCTAACTGCAAAAACAAGGTAAAGTAATGCTTGCTTAAAACAATAAGGGGGCAAGTTGCAAACAATTACAAATTATGGTTAATAAGGCGTGGTAGCTAAAGAACCATGCTTAAGATTAACTGTTATAAAACTATCTATCATGTTAAGGAAGCAATGCTTTATCCTTATAGTATCCTTGTATACCATGGCTTCCTCTAAAGGAAGAGAAAAGTGTGTCTAAAGTTACAACAAGTTGTACGTAACTTTAGTGATACTTAAGTAAAGGTGTAGTGATGGTTATGTGAGACCACAACGCAACTTCCCAATGCAGTAATTGCACTAGCAAACACCGCCTTTCCCATTGGGGTGTGGGGTTACCTATCACGTGACGGTTTAAACCGTAACACTTAATTTATTGTTAGTGCTAGCTAACATGCGTTAGGCTGCAATTAAAGTTAACAAGTTTTTTAAGGCTTTCTTAAAGCGTAGCGGCAAAGTTCCTTAAGACTTTTTTAACACCCTTTACAACTTTATCAACTACTTACCTCCAAACTTTAGGCAGCCACTTGCAGCAAAAAAGACCACCCAAGCGACGCTTTAAGCGCAGTTAATTAAGCCTAAGCTATATAACAAAAAGTAGATAATTGACAAGTTGGCCCTTAATTAAGCCATTAACTGGGTTTACATAAGCCTTTACGTGGTGCGCAAAGACGCGCCTTTATTTTAAACAACTGCGGCAACCTTCCTAACAGCAGTTAAGCGTGTGGCAGCTGTAGCTGCCTCTTTTACTCTTGTTCTTGGCATTGGCTCAGCTCAATGCGTTGCCCCAATTTTCTAACCAACACAATTAAACAACCAAAATGACATGAAATGTTATAAACTTGTATTAAAGAGTGGTTAATTACATTACTTTAATAAAAACAACTATTATTAACTTGTCGTTATTTCCAAAAGCGGCTAATTACACTTTGATAGCTAGCTAGCAGTTAACATAAGCACTTGGCAAAACCCGCTTATAAAATCCACTCCTTCTTTACCTTAGCTGCTACCCTTGCACCGTTTTTTTTTTTTTTTTTTTTTTGCGGCTGGGAGACCTGGGCAAAGTTCGTCCAGGAAACGGGGGCATACGACCCCCTTCCACCACTAGAATAACATAGGGGCCACGGAGTCCCACAAGACGCTATGGTCCGTCTTTGCGGCGAAGTTCGATGCAAAGAAAAGCATGGGTCTCGCGGACATCGGGGGCCACCTAGCACAACTAAATAGGATCCGGCAAGCAAGGGCGCTCGGCCTGCTAAGCTAGCGAACCAGAACCTCAGGACACATAGAGCAGGCGTAAGACCAGCGGACGTAGGGGCCAAAGGCAACCCGCTATCTCTCTCTTTTGTAACGTTGGCGGCATGTTGGGAAGAGGGCTCGTCTGGGGGTTCTGTCTTTCCTTATTTTTCTTAGCCCTCCTCTTGCTTTGCCCGTCCTAGCCTCCACCAGGAGGGACCAACCCTAGATAGCTCGCTAGATAGGACG
>JAKLNC010000185.1:39896-60082 GCA_022813145.1 Barbatosphaeria neglecta | reverse complement strand
CCCCCCCCCCCCCCCCCCCCCCCCCCCCCCCCCCCCCCCCCCCCCCCCCCCCCCCCCCCCCCCCCCCCCCAGCCGGGGTCGTAGTCGTGGTCGTGGCCGTGGTCGTGGTCGTGGCCGTGGTCGTGGCCGTGGTCGTGGCCGTGGTCGTGGTTATGGTCGTGGTCGTGGCCCGTCAGAGGGGCCCGTCAGAGGGGCCCGTCAGAGGGACCCCAGGAGGACCCCCAATGAGGCCTGTTCGTCTTACCGGCCCGAGTTCGGTAATGAGCGCTGACCTTGGATCTGCGCAGCCACTAGCCGCTGTTAGGCTCTGGCAGTTCGTCTCCCGCAGCACTGGGCAGTGCCAGCCTCGATGGCAGCCCTTCTCGGCGGACATAGCCTCCTCTCGAGCCACCCCTCCATCCTTCCATCCGTAAAGGCAGGGGTGGTGATCGTCGCCCATCCCGCAGCCTCCTTCGCTTCGTGGCTCCTATCCCTCCAGGCCCCATCCCTCCAGCAGCGAGCTTACGACGGGATCGACGTCTGTAGGGATTACGGATCCGTACTCCGTGGTTCGTCTGGACTCCGCGCGCAGTGGCACGCGGTCGTAGGCTATTATTGATCGCGACCTTGATTCGGTGGGGATCGTCCGCTTGCGTCGCGCTGAGCTGCATGCAGGGTCGGGCAGCAGCGTGGCAGCTCAAGTGGGCAGGCGTCTAGGTCGGCGGGCGCGGCGGGCTAATACGTCCCAAGCAAGGTCTTGGCGGTCAGCGGGTGGGTGGTGGCCGTCTGGCGGTAGCCCAATCCGACGGGCTTTGTCCCGATCTGCGTAGCCCTCACACGGCCGAGCTGCGGGCTCCGCGCCGGCTGGACTGGAGGCTGGAGAACCGGAAGACAGGTGCGCACAGAATAGGCCGAGGTTAACAGCGCCGACCAGCTCGCCAGCCACCAGCCTGGGTCGAGATAGCGCTCGGGCCGCCCAACCGCGCCGTAGGCACCCATCCGCACGGGTTATTCTCGCCCTTGCTGACCGTTTCCCCTTCCGGGGCCGAGGTTACCAACCTAGGCCTCCCGCGGACGAGGCGACGGAGGGGTGGCCGAGTCGCAGGACCGATAGGGCGAGCCATCCGCTGGTGTGGCTGGCGGCATTTGCCGGTTGCGGCGGATTGGCGGCAGGCCCAGCCGGACGAGCAGACCCAGATCGGCTGGATATAGACGCTGAGGCGTCTGAGGCGCCTCCGTCGCCATCGGACAAGAGGCCGATGTGAAGTGCATCTGATACGGATTGTAGGCAGGTACGGTTGCGAACGATGGATACCGGCAATATGAGATGGGAAGGATAAACGGATGGAGAGAGCCACGAGAACCACGAGAGCCACGAGAGCCACGAGAGCCACGAGAGCCACGAGAGCGCACCAACTGCGGTGGCACCAATGGCGCCCACTGGTGGGGCCAGCCCGCTGCTGGCAGCTTGAGCGCAGCCCTAGAGACTGGCCTCCTACAGGGGCGCAGAGCCACCCAGACGATGGACTCCCCAGCTTATCCCGCGCTGACGGCGATTGAAGGCGCGCTGGATGCTGCGATCCGATTAGCGGGACCGCTGGGCCTTGGGCGCTGCGGCACGCTGGTCGCCGTCCCCTAAGCCCCTTCTCCCTGAGGTACTTGTAAACGCCGCCCCCCGCCAAACCCCCTATATCCCGGCTAGTCGGGCGCCCTGGGCCCCCCGAAGGGCTAGCGTGGGCCAACCAGCTCCGGGAGGCTTGCGCAGGCGGACGTTGGCGGGGTCCTGCTGGCTCCTGCTGGCTCGTGCTGGCTCATGCTGGCTCATGCGGGCTCCTGATGGCGTCTTTTCGGAGCCCACAGTGGTGGACGGTGCGCCCGACTGCGGGTGTCTGGCGCTCTGGCCTGTCTACCTAGCGCTCTCGACGGTGGACGGGGTTGACTCGCGCATCCCAGTCCGGGCGGGCCACCTGGTTTCAACTTTTGAGAGAAGCCGAGCCCGACCGACACCGACCGTGAACTGACGTTTCTCCTCCCGTCAATACCTCCTCCTCTCATGTCTCCCGTCGATGCGTCTCTGTCGTTTCTGCACTCGAGTTGCTCGACGCGTGCGGCACGACGGGGCTATCTAGCGAGCTTTCAGGCAGCCGAGTGACCAGCCAGCCAGCCAGCCAGCCAGCCAGCTTCTGCAACCGGCTACGACCCTACAGAGCTCGCCTGCCGACTGAGCCAGCATCGCGCTTGTGGGCAAATGGAAGCCGCCGCTGCCGCTGCCAGTGCTCGTCTATCTTTCCGTTCCATATTCCGAGCGAGACCGCACGCCTGCTGCCCCGGCGACGCGTAGCGCCAGCGCCGCGCCGGAGCTGCTGTTCCTATCTCGCTCGGCCTGATCCGCCCCAGTCCGGCCACACGACGTGCAGACAGGTTAGCTAGGTCGTCGATGGGCGTAGCAGTGGTCCTCCACGGTCCCGTTCAAGGCCTGCTCGCTGCCCGCCCTCTCTGGCTCGCGCCTGGATTGATACACCCATACGCATCTCGCCGCACACCAGAGCACGACACAGCGAAGAGGTCCACTCCCTCCTTCTCTCTCCATCCCTCTCCATCCCTCTCCATCCCTCTCCATCCCTCTCCATCTCTCTCCATCTCTTTCTTCACCAAAACTCCCTTCTGCCTCCAGCTCCGCCTATCCTAGGAACCCCGTCTTTCCATTCGGCATAGTCTCGGGGCCCTCTTAGGCAAACCGGCTCCCGTCTGGATGCGCTCTCCTCCCCTCCTGCCCGGCTGCCGTCATGGAGGAGGAGGAGAAGAAGACGGTGCGGTTGGCGCCGCCGACGGTGCGGGCGCCCCGGGCGCCCCGGGTGACGGCGCCCCGGGTGACGATAAACCTGGACGACATCCCGGAGGTCCCCGCGAAACGCGAGACGCGGGCGATCAAGTCGACGCCGGACCGTGACCAGGACGTCGCCGCCGCGTCTTCCAGCGTGCTTTCCAGCATACCTTCCAGCATGCCTTCCAACATGCCTTCCAACTCGCCCTCTAACATGTCCAACATGTCCAACATGTCCTCGAACATGTCCAACATGTCCAACATGTCATCTAACATGTCCAACATGTCGTCCAACATGTCCACCTTCGCGCTGGACCCCTTATTCGTGGGCAGGACCGTCAAGCGGCCACGGCCGGTCAAGTCTTGCACCGAATGTCGTAAGAGGAAACTCAAGTGCAACCGCTTGTTGCCGTGCTCGCAGTGCGTGAAGTCGCGCCGCATCTGCAAATACGCCTCGACCGACCGCAACAGCCCCGGCTCCGACTCGGACGTCGAGATCATCGAGCGCCCGCAGAAGCGTTTCGCTAGTCGGCCTACGCCGATGTTGCCTAGCTTCAACGCCGACCCCCTTCTCCGGGAGCCCGACAACGGCTATGACGACGACGACGGCAACGACGGGAACGACGGCAACATCAACAACCACGCCGTCCCGGAGATCAGTCCCGCGGCCGCCGTGGCTCTCGGCGGCCACGACCTGCAGCAGATCACCTCCGGCGTCATCGACGAGTTCTCCGCCAGGCTGGACCGTCTCGAAAACCTCGTCATGGCAACGGGCCGGGACTCGCCGCCCGCCACCGATGGGGCCTCGTCTTCCCAGTCGCATGGGCCCCCCCGGAGCGCCATCCGCGGGCTGAGCGACCAGGGCGGCATGAATCTGAGGACGCGCTTCTTCGGCCAGAACCTAACCCGTGTGCTCCTGAATCTGGTAAGCTTGCAAGCCTTGCCCCTTGTCAGGCCGCCAGTCCATCTATTGGCGTAGCTGCCTATCTGTCTACCTGCCTGTTTCGCCTCCTTTCTTCTTCCGAGCGGCATATCATCTCGCTCGCCATATGCGTCCGCATATGCGTCCGTACACATCTCACTCGCTTGTTCATTCGCTCACTCGCTCACTCACGCCTGCTAGTTCGACGACGCCAAAGAATTCATCTACAGGAAAGACCAGCGGGCAGGCACTCGTAAACTCTTCGAGAGCCTGCACAAGATCCACGAGACGCTCCAGGAGGAGCGCCGCAAAGCGCTGATGCCCATGACCGTCTTCGTGGATTCGATGATGCCCGTGCGGAAGCGCATGATTGACATCCTGCCGCGGAAGGAGGTGTGCGACCGGCTCCTAGAGGCCTACGTCGAGACCTCCGAGGGCATCTACCGCGTGGTCCACATCCCCACCTTCAGGGCAGAGTACAACGTTTACTGGACCGGCGCACCTTGTTCCGACGGCTTCATCGCGCGTCTGCTCACCATGATGTGCATCGGCTCGCGCTTCGAGACCGACTCGAGGGGCTTGTGCCACGACCGGTCCGACGGCGTGCACATCCCCACCGCCTGTGCGCTTGTGCGCGCCTGGCTGGACAGCCTGCGGGGGAAGCAGCTCGTCGATCTGAGCACCCTGCAGGCCGAGGTGATGCTTCTGCACGCCTACCGCATGATCGCGCCGCGCTACCAGAACACGTGGACCCAGCTGGGCCTCATCGCTCGCATGGCCATGACCATGGGCCTGCACCGGGACCCTTCCGAGTTCCCCCAGATCTCGCCCTTCCAGGGGGAGATCAGGCGGAGGCTGTGGTACACCATCATGGACATGGACTTGCACGTCTCCCTGGCCTGCAACCTGCCCAACGCCGTCAGGGACGGCGAGTACACCTGCAGGCCGCCCCAGAACTTGAACGATTGCGATCTGTACTCCGGCATGAGGGAGCTCCCGCCGGGCAAGCCGTTGGACTGCTACACCGATTCCCAAGTCCAGGTCTACGCCGCCACCACCCTGCCCTTCCGCATGAAGGCCATCCACCTTCTCTGCCGGCTCGACTACATCCACGACCTCACCGAAGTCATGGAAGTCGGCGCGAGGCTGGAGCGGATCCTGGACGACGTTAACTACCTCTTCCCCCGCAACCCGGCCCTCGGCATGAAGAACAGGTACAGGGACTGGCGGATGAGGGCCCTTCTGGACATGCACGTCCGGCGCCCGCTCCTGGCGCTGTACCGGCCCTTCGCCCTGAGCGGCCTCGACTGCCCTCCTCGCCTTCTGTCTGCGTACCTGAAGTCGTCGATGGCCATGCTGACCTACATGGAGGAGCTGGAACCCGACCTCCCCGGCTTCTCCGACGTGAGCCACATGTACCACGTCATCTTGAAGCACGACATCTGCCAGGCTGCCTTCAGCGTCTGCCACTTCATCAAGATGTCCACCGACGGACGCCAGGCATCGCCGATTCCCGCCAGCCATTGGCTGCCATCGGGCCTGTCGCCTGAGCCGGACGAAGCCGGCTATAACAATTACAATAACAACAGCACCTCGGGCGAGCACGGGCTGATCTGGTCGCCGGCCGGTATGACTAGGACGATCGAGCGGACCGTCGAGGCGCTGGTAGGCCTGTCCAGGGAAGCCGGCGGCGACCTCAAAGACGTGATCGCGCTCGCCGCTGTGCTCGGTTCTGTGCAGCCAGCCGCCAGCCACGACCAGAGGCTCGAGCGGATGCAGATCGAAGTAATTAAAGTGCTCGATGCCTGCAACGAGATCATCAAACCCGGACAGAGCAAGGGTTTCATTTCAGGCGGCGTACGTTTTTCATCCCCCCTTTTCTTCTTCTCTCTCCCCTTCTCTCGTCCGAAGTTCGGTATTCGCTAACTCGGAACAATCTAGTTGTTCATAAGCATGTCAAACACCGGGGCCGCAGCGCAAAGTTCTAGCTCGATGCTGATCCCCAACGAAATTGCTACCGACGGGGTTCGTCCTATTCTCTAGCCCCTTATCTCCCTATACCCCTTGCCAGCGTGGCTATTGCCCGCCAGCCCGTTCGTTCAGCAGTCTAACTCGCCCTTGACGGGAGTATACAGTACCCGGATGATAATCATGCTTGGGACAAGGACTTTTGGAGCCCGAGATCTGTGCAGCCGGTCAATCCCTGAAGACAACCGCATACGCCTGCGAAGATATCAGCGTAAGGGTGGTCTGCATCCAAGCTCACGACGAGAACCCCCTGTCATCGGTATTTTTGCGAATGCGATATTTCGTCACGATGCTCTATTGGGTGAAACCTGCGGCTGATATCTACCTGGCCGGCTGGCTAGCTGGATGTGACTAATACTGCCGATGAGATCTGCGTTCTACATATGCCTACGATGTGGCGTAATATACCGATCGCAGCGTTATCTCGAACAATTTCCTCAGGACTTGTTCTGCAGCGAGGCCAGCCAATACCGGCTGGTATCGCTGGCTACCTACAGGTACCTACCTAAGGTAGGTACCTACGCATGATACGGCATCGCCTTCTCTGCAGCCCTATCCAGTGGACGAGCGTGCTATCCTGCGAGCAATCATGGCTTTCCCACCCTGCCCGATCCGTCCTGACTTAGTTCAGCTTCTTCACAGCAACCAGCAGCCCTGGTCACCAAAGCCCCGGCGCCGCCGAGCCGGAGTGCTCCGCAAGCACTCTTCCCAGAGGGGCGACCTAAAGGCTGCTTCTTATCACCATCGCCTCCCGCCTTTCATCCCATGTCCCTTATCTGCATGACCCCCTACAGAGATACTAACAAACACGACTACACCTCA
The DNA here is from genome assembly GCA_022813145.1 of Barbatosphaeria neglecta. Classification (NCBI taxonomy): domain Eukaryota; kingdom Fungi; phylum Ascomycota; class Sordariomycetes; order Barbatosphaeriales; family Barbatosphaeriaceae; genus Barbatosphaeria; species Barbatosphaeria neglecta. Next base: position 53,507 of record JAKLNC010000185.1, on the reverse strand, counting down.
TATACCTCCCTAAGCCGCGGGATTCTCAACTCAGGACCGATGGGCGGGTGGTATAGGGGGGTTCCCGCCCCGTCGAGTACCAACCGCACCGCCCATCATCCGAAAGCCCTGGGTTCGATTTCCCGTCCACATCGAAGCAAAAACCACCGGGGCTTTTCGCAGCTGTCCACCCTTGGGTGTTGAACGGCGAGCTTTTTTTGCCCTTGGTGGGGGGTCATGTCAGCTTGCAGCCACACGGCGGTTCACAGCAGCGACATCCTCGTTGAGGACAGCCTATACCCGGGCGTGCTTCACATGCGAGCGCGCACACAGTGCCTGAAATGAGCGGATCGAACTCCGGATCCCGAGGAATCCCGACACGGGGACGGAAGATCGGACTAGAGGAGGAAACGCAGGAGCTGGATTCAGCGGCGTTGCGTGATAGAAGGCCGGGGGGTCACGCCCGTCCCGTCCGTACACGCCACCATGCCAAGGAAAAGGCGCGTAGCATAGACGTTTATAAGCGAGGCACATCGGCGGCGAATGGTTCGTCCAGCAGGATTGGGAGTTGGACCTCGCTTTGGCGGAACAAAGAGTACATCATGCCAAAGAATAATACGGGTTAAGGTCTCGCGGCGTTAAGAGCGAACGGATATATCATGAGGTACGAAGTAGAGCTCCGGGCCGCCTCGGCGAGTTGCGGCCATCTCACGTAATAGAAACGGGATACGGGAGATATGGCTTATACAAGGACAACCATCTCCATCGAGCGGTACGTGTCTACATGTGACTGCCGGTCAGAGTCATGTTACAATTATTTTTTTGTCCAGACAAAAAGCATGTGATCCGTATATACCTAGGATGGACACCCCGAGCCGTCCCCGATGTTCCTCCTCACATCACATCGAGTCAGGCACGAACGCCCAACGCCATGCCCGGACCGAGATTTCTCCCCTTCTTACATGTACCTAAATAGGTATTTATCAACTGCCGCCCATGCGAACCGGCGGTTGGAGATGGACGGGGAGATGGCGAGATGGCGGGATGAAGAGAGGGTGCGGGGGGATCGACACCGATCGACGGCGATCGGCAAGCACATGGCAATCGGGACCCCCCCTTTCCGTTCCGTTGTTTTAGTTACTATATCTCCTAGGTCTACCCTTGAAAGAAGGGAGGGTACGTGAGGCTGATTACTCGTTCCCCCGATGGGCGTTAGCTACCTGATGTAAGTGCGTCTTTAGCTGAACGGAAGGGAGGGGGAGGATGCGAGAAAAGCTCGTCATGGTATCAACTTTGACTTTCTTTTCCGGAATATGGAGTATTAGGCGCATGCAGTAGATATTCACGGTCTGTAGTGGTTTTTGTTGGCAGTCCCCCCCCCCTTTTGTTTATGAAGCAAACAATCAAGGCGAAATACTAGAGGGGAAGTGAAGAGCGTTACTACCACCGCCACCACCACACCTGGACGCACATCCTTCTCTTCCTCTCTGCAGACCCCACGCATTACACACCACCTGCGCCAGACTATCCCCCACCAAGGACGAGATGACAGTTCTTTGACGGAGAATAAACACAGCCATCCTCCGCACCACCTTACCGGGCCGTGTACGCCGACACACGAGTACCTACGTGCTGGTCCGTTGCAGGATACGTACCTTCAAGACGAGCCCCCTTTTAACCCCTACCCCCTCGCCCCCGAGTGAGGTGCCCCCAACTACCCTAACGCACTTCAGACGCCAAGGCAATGATGAGGACAACAGCTCCGAAGAAGACTGAGTTTCATGACCTTATGTGTTGGCTCATTATCATAAAGACGTAAAAAATGTCGGTATACCAAAATCGTGTGCGGGTTAGACCACTACGCAACTGTCCCCAACTCCCGCAGAACCGACTGGCCCAAAACGCCCGCTGCTGTGCACTAGGTAGAAAGGAAATCACTTGCTCGAGGAACCCCTCTCGCCCTGGCTGGGGTCCCGCTCTTCCTGCGCCATCCGGCGTATCCGCTCTTCCGCAGCCTTGGCCAAGATCTCCCTCCGGCTGAGGCCGGCTGTAGGGGTTGCGCTGGCCCCGCTCCCGCTCCCGCTCCCGCCGCCGCTACCGAGGACGAACTCGCCGCCGGTCCAGCCGCCGTGGTCCATAGCGTCGGCATCTCCGTCGTCCCCCTCACCCTGGCCCGCGCGCGACGGCTCGTACACGGGCCCGTCGGCGAGGGTGTGACCCCGCATGGTATAGTCAGCGCGGTCGACCTCGCGCTCGATCTGGTGGCACAAGTCCCAGAAGCGGCGGTCGTGGGTGCTGTGGACGTTGTGGGCTAGCTCGTGACACAGCGTCTTGCGGATGATGCGGTAGTCGCGGTAGCCGTCGTAGGCGTCCGTGCGCAGGCGCAGCTCGATGACCTCTCCGCGGTTGCGGTTGAGGCCCAACGTGCGCGTGATGCCGCCGTCCGCCGTTGCGCTCGTGTGCGCGCTGGGGTCCATCTCCGTCAGCAGGCCGACCGTGAAGCGGTGTGCGCGCATCACGGCGCGTATGCCCACGTCGTCGCGCAGCCGCGCTAGGAAGTCGAGCGAGCGCTGCGGGTTGGGCAGGCCCGGCAGCGGCCGCAGCTGCAGGAAGGTGTAGGTCGAGTCTTCGCGCGCGCGCTTCTGGTCCCGTCGTTGGGTGTGATGGTGATGGCGCCGGGCCTCAGCGCGCTGCCGGGCCCGGGCGGCGGCGATGCGCTGCGACGAGGCCTCGGCGGCCCGTAGGGCGTCGACCTCGGATAGCTTGCTCGCTACGAGGCGCAGCTTCTTGCCGTTCAGCCCCGCCAGCGCGAAGTCGCCGCGCTCGCCGCCCTTGAGCAGGCCCACGGGCGAGGGGGCGATAAACTTGTGCGCCGTCCAGTCGTAGTCGGAGCCCCAGATCTCCTCGCACGCCACCGTCAGGTCGTCGAGGAGGGCGGAGGCCGGGAGGGCGATGGTGTGCGTTGCGCCGGCGTGCGTGACGGTGACGGAGATGGCCGGCTCGGCGGGCTCGGCGGGCTGGCCGGTCGAGTCGGAGAGAGAGGGAGACGGCGATGCGGGGCGGCCGTCGTGTGCATCACCGTGTGGTGTTGGTGTTTTCCGGCCCTCCATAATGCGAGGAATCGAGTATCGGACGGTGCGGCGATATCGGCGAGAGTTAGCGATGTCCAGGTTGAGTATGTAGGTGGTTGTCTAGGTGAGGTTGGATGGATAAAACTCGTAGGAAAAACGTTTTGTGAAGCTGTAAACGGGACGAGATTGCGTAGGATAGAGATGATACTGGGCGTGTATATACGTAGGATAGGAACAAAGAAAGGCGCTCGCATTGGAGGCTGTGGAAGGTTCCATTGCGGCGAGCTTGGTAATACAGCTTCGCCGCGGGGAACCTCGGTGAACGGGTTGACCGACAGCCAGGCAGCCTCGTTAGAGAGTGACTTCAGTGCGGTCCAAAAACGAGTACATTTTACGGGTATTTCTCCATCACCTAAGGAGTGCCGACCTCGACCCTCCCGTTCTCCAGCGCGCCGTTCGGGGGCGTTTAGGCACGCATCTCGCTAGATTTAGCCGGCTCCAGTGGATCGCGGGCCCCCAAGGCCGCCATTCAGTGCGCTGCCGGCCGGCCCCGCCGCCACTGCCGCGACTGCGTGGCACCTGTCGCGCGGGCTGAAACAGGCCTAAGGCCGTCGAACGGGCGTCCAATGAGAAGCTAATCGCGTTCGTGTCCTTTCCGCTGGCGAACAAACGCGGCATTAGCATCATCACCCAGTTTCCCTGCTGCGCTTCTTCCAACTCCACGACGAATAGACCCTGCAGCAACCCCCTCTTGCGCTAGGACTTCGAGAACCCCGGTCTTCCTGGTCCTTGTCTTGTTCACTGCCTATCTGCTGAGCCCCAGCGGCATCCTTCCGGGCCTCAATCGCTCTCCGATGGTCTTGTCGCTGTTGCCAACATGCCTTTGAACGTATTTCGCGTCCTAGGTATGCATCGCATTTGCCCCCTTCCCGTAGTCGCGAAGACGAGCTCCGGCCGGCTAACCGTGGCTTCTTGCCTGCAGGGGACTTTTCCCACCTGGGATCCATCGTTATCCTCCTGCACAAAATGCTGGAGCTGAAGGTTCGTTCCATCCGGCGACGTCTCGGCGACGTCCGGGAGAATGGCCCCTCTGTTTCCCGTCCTTCACCAGGCGCACGTCCGTTCGCTGACACTGGGGTAAACAGAGCTGTTCCGGTGTCTCCTTCAAGTCACAAGCACTCTACTTCATCGTCTACGTTACAAGATACCTCGGTGAGCTTCCAAAGGGCCCCCCCCCCCCCTCCCCCCTATCCGGGTTGCATGTCGAGATGGGCGCGGTCGTGAAGAAAGAGGGCGATGAGCTGGGGCTGACTGTGCCTGGGCGCGCTCCCACGCCGCAGATCTCTTTTCGACCGAGAGCATATACAACATCATCTTCAAGATCCTCTTCATCTCCTCGCAGGGCTACATCATCTACCTCATGACCACGACGTTCAAGCCCACCACCGACCCCAATCTCGACACCTTCCGCATCCAGTACCTGCTCGCCGGCGCCGGCGTCCTCGCCGTCCTCCTGCCGTACAAGTACACCCTCTCCGAGATCCTCTGGGCCTTCTCCATCTGGCTCGAGTCCGTCGCCATCCTGCCGCAGCTGTTCATGCTGCAGCGCACCGGCGAGGCCGAGACCATCACCACGCACTACCTCTTCGCCCTGGGCCTGTACCGCGCACTGTACATCCCCAATTGGCTCTACCGCTACTTCGCCGAGCCCAATCATAAGGTCGATTGGATTGCCGTCGTGGCCGGTATCATCCAGACCATCCTGTACAGCGACTTCTTCTGGATCTACTACCAGAAGGTGCTCAAGGGCAAGAAGTTCAAGCTGCCCGTATAAGGTCTCGACGGAAGGTCTCCGGCGCGCTTCTAGCCAGATGCAGACGTATTTATTGCTGGTGCTACTCCCGCGGCTGGCTAGCTGGGAGCCTGGGCATCCATGGATGTCTTAGGGGGGGGGGCTGGAGATGGGCAAGACTACAAGGTCAATGCGGCAAGGTGGCGCGCAGGGAGGGAAGACGACACCGAGTGGCCTTCGCGATATTTAACTTCGCGGCTTCTGCTGTTATTAATAGGCCTGGGAGGAAGGTATGGGAAGCTGCTATTTACGTTCCTTGGGCTCCGAAGCTACGACAAACATGTGGCAATCGGCGGATCAACCGCGTATGCGGCACGGGAGACATGCGTAAAATGTTTTGGGATCAAAGAGGCAGGCGATGAACAAAGAAAAAAAATCTTAACCGGAGGAGTCGTACACGGTAGGCGTTGGGTTGTGCTGACTCTTTTCTCTCTTGGCATGACACATGCTGCAGGAGGCGGCAGCAGGCAGGAGGCGGAGATCGGGCTGTGATCTGTAAGGGTGAGGGCTCTTTTCTTGTCTTTTTTCATCTTTGCTTTCCTCGGCCTGTCTTAGATTCGGACTTCAGAGCTCTACGCGGTTGGAATTGTTGGGTTCGATGACTGTATTATAGGTCGACGTGTACTAATCCATGTGTTACCACCGCCCGGGCGTCTTGGTTCTGTCCTGGACCCGGTCTTATGAGACGGTTCAAGTCACATCCATGGCCCCGTTAGTAGGAGCGGGGAGCATCTCCCTCCCTCTCCCTTCCCTCCCTCCCATTTCCCTCAGTGTTAATGCCTCGTGCTACCCGCCTTGGTTCATGACTCTGATGGCGACTAACCGACTAACAGGGACGAGGCCGAGATCCTGGAGGATCAATATATTTAGAGGCTTGCGAGTCCGTCACGAGCAGACTCGCTTTTGAGCCGAAGACTTACGAACACTACGGCGCGATTGCAACTGACAAGGCTCTTCTCTCAACCTAAGGTCAAACAAAGCAGCCTCACAATGCATGCGAAGGCGCATGGAACCCACAACCCTTCAAGCGAAACGGCCTGCCTCCTGCAGCATCTGAGCCTCTTGCCCCTCCGGCGCGTGCGTTTCAACCATCGTGGCCGGGCGCGTTCGCGAGGAGCAAAAGATGTGTCTCCCGAGGGGACGTCGCATCGCTTGCCCCTCGATCGCTTCTCTCTCCCCCTCCTCTCGACGGAGACGAGAACCAGGAAAAGACCAAGAAATAGAGGTGTGAGCTACAATTTTAGAAAAAGCGGCACATCATCTTCTTTATTCTCTTTGAGACTCGGGAAGTGCCATTTTTTTTCTACGGGGTGCCCAGTTAGTGACGCATGAACGATACATGGAGGGCCTTGCGCGGTTTCCAAGTCGAGTCCGTGCCCCAACCGAAGCGGCGCCGAATCAGAAGCCGGGCCTCTCCACCACCAACCCCCTGGTTCACGTTCCGCCTTCCGTCTCTGAGACGTCTAAACCCCGGTACACGGACCTCGACCCGTTCCCTAGAACCCGGAAGGGGCCCTCGCGCGTGTTCGACGTACTCTGTACGTGCTCCGTGTGTACGACTTGCGCAGGTGGCTTGCCTGCGGCGACTGATCTTCGCCTCAGCAGCGACCCTGAACCATGCCTCGCGTCGAGGTGGTTGTCCAGTCGTCCAGGCAGGATCCCCTCGCTTCCGTGGATAATGGGGTAGAAGGGAGGCAAGGGGGATGGAGCGAGATGACGAAGTCGCGGAGGCAGCCCGCCCAGCTCCCCTTGCCTGCTACGAGCCCAGTCTTCCGTTCTCGGTTCGGGACGGCGACAGGGGGGGCTGATCCGACGAGACTGGCCTTAACGAAGGCGAGGATATGATGCGAGCCACGGGACGCCTATCTCCTCTTCCACGGGCCACGGGGGAATCTGATCCAAGGATCGGTTTAGGCTGGAAGAAAGGGATATCTCACGATCTCCTCTTTCTATCTCTGTCTCTGTCTCTCTCTCGGCTTTCCGGTTTTCTCTTTCCTGGTTCCTCATCGACGACAATTCTGCCTATTTACCTTTTCCCCTACCTCCCTACCTAGATCCAGGTTCACTCTCTCCCTCTCTTTAACCAGCTAGAAACCCTTGGGGTGATTCCCACCGTCCCCGTTCCTCTCCCTTTTAGCCAGAGGAAGATGATTGCTCGTCTGTTTGCTGGCTTCTCTTGAGATTGTTTGTGTGGTAAATCCTCATCGCCCTCTCATTCCTGGGTTTTGTTTTGTGCGTTCGGAACGCGGAAGGGAAGGGGAAACAAGAAGCAATGGCGCGACGACGGGTATCGTCGCCAACGCGGCTGGTCGCTCTCTCGCTGCTGCTGGTGCTGTGCTCCTGCTCGGCGCCGGCGTGGGCGTGGGCGGCGGAGGAGCGAGGAGGAGGCGAGCACGGCGAGAGGTTGGCCGCGGCGGGGGTGCTGAGGCGAGAGCCGGTGGAAGAAAGGTGGCGGCCGTCATCAAGGTGGCAACGACGAGAGAAGCGCAGCGGCGAAGAACAAGAAGGCGGCGACGACAACAGCAACAACAACGTCGCCGTCGTGGTGGCCTGTCCCCCAGCGGCACCCGCCATCACGCCGGCGCCGGCGACGGTGGCGAGGCGTCAGCAGCAGGACGACGGGCAGATCCAGGCGCTGAGCCAGCAGCTGCAGTCGCTGTCGCTGGTGGCGTCGTCCATCAGCCAGGCCAGCCGTCAGGTGTCGCAGACGTCGCAGCAGCTTGCGCAGCAGGTGACGCAGCTGTCGCAGTCGACGTCGCGTCTGTCGCAGTCCGTCCAGAGCCTGCAGAGCTCGGCCCAGCAGGCGCTGCAGTCCGCCCAGCAGTCCGCCGACAACGCCGTCGCCTCCGCCCGCTCCAGCGCCGCGGGGAGCGCCAGCGCCGCCATCGCCGCCAACCTGGCCAGCGCCACCAGCAGCGCCGCCGCCAGCGCGTCCAGTCTCATCTCCGCGGCGCGCGCCAGCGCCGCGGGCATCATGGCCGCCGCCAGCAGCCAGGTGCAGTCGGCGCAGGCGGACGCCACGCTCGCACGGGTGGGTTTTCTTCTCGCTTCTATTCATACCTACGTTCGACATTGATATTCAGTGCTGATAAGCTCAAACCAGGCCAATGCCGAGTCCCAGGTGCAGCAGGCGCAGGGCGCGGCCGTGTCGGTGACGCAGGCGGCGCTGGCCGTGGTGGGCACCTTCATCGGCTCGTCCCTGCTGACCATCATCGCCTTCTACCTCATCCTGCGCCTGAAGCAGAACCGCTCCCGCCAGCGCCAGCTGCAGCGCGACGTGGCCGCCCGCCGCCGCGACATCAGCTACCCGCGCCGGCCGGAGTCCTCGCAGCCCGCCGACGACGACGACGACTACTATGGCTATGCCGCCGAGACGAAGGAGCTCGAGCGCGGCGTAGTAGGCGCTCCTGCTACTACTAGGACGGCCGCCCAGCAGCAGCGGGGCTCGGCGGAGGGAGAGGCCGGGTTCGGCTTTGCGGCGTATCGCACCGCCACCAACAACGGCGGTCCGGGGGTGACCAGGATAGGCAACCCGCCACCGCCGCGAGCGAAGAAGACGGTTGCCGCCGCTGCCGGTGCTGCCGGTAATAGCAGCAACACCTTCTCGCTGTTCCCCAAGACGCCGAGCACGGGCGCCAGGAACAGGAGCGACAGCGAAAGCAGCAGCAGCAGTCTCGGCGCGTCGCGCACGGCTATGGTGGGCGTACGCGTCGCCAGTGGCGGTGGCGGCGGCCCGGCATCTCCGAAACGCGATTCGGGCAACCCTTATCCGGCCTCGCCGGGGTCGCGGTACAGCCGCGCCAGCGGGCTCGGGCCCGGTGAAGGACCAGCCGCCGCGACGGCGATCACAGCCCCCGTGGCCGTGGCGCCCAAGCCGTCGGCAGTGCCGCCCAGCTTGCAGCAGTGGCTGAGCGCCGGGACGGTGAGTCCGTTCGCGACGCTGCGGCGCGGGAGCACCAGGGACATGCGGGGGGCGGCAGCCGCCGGAAACAACAGCACTAATAATAATACGGCCACGGGTGCCCCATCGACGAGCCCGAGGTGGCCGTTCTACCCGAAGCGGACAGCGGAGGCGCGGCCCCTCGGCGTCGGCGGCGTCAATCCCGGCGGAGGCGGCCGATCCGCGCCGGTGATGGAGCCGCGGAGGGGCCTGGCGCTGCGGGATGATAATAGCTAGGTGGGCAGTGTTACAGCAGCTGGATCTGTCTCCCTCTTTTTCGGTTTAGGTTTGGTCCGGGTGTTTGCGCGTTCCGGGTGATAGCATTTTTCTGGAGGACCAAGGGGGTGGTGGCGCATTGGAAAATACCTGACTGGAGTCGCCCCGGTAGGGCCTCTGGAGCTGGTTAGTCTTAAACGCTCTTTAGCTTAATCTGCGAAGAATAACGTATTAATTCTACACATGCTACTACACATGTCTTGTCCAGTCTGCCCTTTTTGCGGAGGAGAGTGTGTCTGCTTGGGTTACAACTCTTCCATCCTTCACCTTGGCCGAATCGAGCTTGACCGAAGGTGTAAGTAGGCGGGGGGACTGGAGCGCTCGGCAAAGTCCCTTGTCCCGCAGGACTGAATCGGTCGTCCCTCTCTGCCTGTTGTTCCACGCCCCACAACAATCCAAACACTTCAAGGTGCTGTCGTCCGTCCGTCCGTCCGTCCTTAGTCCAAACACCTGCTCCCTGCGGGCTTCAGACGGAGCTTCAGACGGAATGGAGCTCTCGAGACGAAAAAAAAAGGAGGAGGAGATCGACTCGAAAGCAGCTCGATATGCGTTCGAAGCAGTACCTCCGCGGTTTCGGATGGAACTGACGTAGCAGCTCCCCTCAACGAAACGGCGAACTGGCTGGGCAAGTTGCCTACATCACATCGCGACGCAATTCTGAGGACAGCCGCGCAAAGCTTTATCTGGCTGGCTCTCCTCCGGCAAAGAAAGTCTAGCTTCTTCCCCCGGGACAATAAAAAACGTGAAAGGTGCGCCTTTTTCCCAGAAGAAGCAGGAGGAGGAGGGATAAAAATCACGGCCAGGCCTAGGAACGTCGCCCTTGTTCAAGGGTCGCATCTAACAGGGTCATCTCATAGTTACGAACATCCCTCTCTTCGAAATACCGTCACATCTCGAGCTATCGACGCATCCTGTCCCTGTTAGAAGGGGACCATTACATTACAGCATCCGGAGAGGGAGGGGAAGAGGGACGAACGGTGGACTTCGCGGACGGGAAAGGCCTGGGCTGCGTTAAGGCTCCAGCTGGTATCTGGCACGTCGATGTTCCAGCCGGACGAACAGCGGACTGCCTGCAGAAACCTCTGATACGGAAGTGTTGACCCTTCAGCCTGCGAAGGCGTGGAGGGGGATTGAAAAGGTCTGTAACAACGGGCTTATACAGGATGCATTTTAGGCTGCTCGGCTCGCCAGGCAAGTAGAGCTGAGTTGCCGTGCTTCCAGTCTGACCCGGAGGAATGGTCAATACCCCGACTGGGATTCCCGGAGAATAACACTCGAGTGGCTACTTACGGTTTGACACTTCTTAGACACTTCTTAACGGTTAGGGACTATAGTACGGCTCCATGTTTCCCCGTATGTAAGCAGACTATAATATTACTCAATCCATACAGCCGAAGGATTTGACTGGTCAAAGTTGGACTTGCATACTACCCAGTATGACAAGACCCGCTTGTGCTGAAGTCTTCTGGGGCACTAGTTAACTTGTTGCTTGCGTAGGTGCAGGTAGGTAGGTGATCGGTCAGATGAACGACATCAAATCAACGGGGACCCCGAAGCCTGTTGCTCGTATTCCTGTTGGCCAATGTGGGGTTTAACTCTGGGTACCTATCTGGGCCGGCGGCCGCCGCGAGGCTAGTTAGTGTACACATATTAGGCACATCGTAACTGCAAGGCCTTGTGCAATTTCTATGTTGTTTGAAGAGTCTACGTGTCATAGAAACTCTGCATACTTTGAGATGATCATCTGCTGATGCGTCCGCGCGCACACCGAATATGTTTCCGCATAATTCCTTATGTTCATGTCCTCACGACTGAAGACGTCATCCGTACATGGCACAACCACTCGATCAGCTCTGGGTGGACGGAGATAAAGTAAAAGCCAGGTAGGTAGGTAAGTTCCAGAGGTTACATTCTCCCTCTCGGTCTTACCTTACCTACGTCGAGTAGATCTATCCCGCCTTTCGACCTGGTTACGTCACAAACCGGTTTTGTTCTCCGATTCTTATTATTCTGATTACCTATAATTCTTACTTCTGACCGGCCTCCGACAGCCTCTACCTTTTTTCCCTTCTGAGTCACGCGGGGTCGATCGATCGATCTACCTACAACCTCTCCGGGCAACCGGCCACAACGAGACCACACCACTCCCTCACCATTCCGGAGAAGCCATAATCAGTCTCTCCGGCTTTCGCACGATGCTTATATTTTTGTCACGAGTTTTGCGATAACCATTTGGTCTTTTTTGAGAAGTTTCGTCCGCTCGTGTGACACCTTCGCCCTGCCTGTCCTGTCCTGCCCCTGCGGCCTTTTTCTTTACGGACCGACTAACTGACTGGAGGGTAGTAGCTTAGTTGCTGGACTGGTGTTCCCCAGTATTTTGTACGTGAGTGATGACATCCACGGAGAAGGAGGGCAGTATCGAGTATTTAGGTAGGCACCTGAGTGAGGCGGGGTCGAGACGCACAACTTCGGTCTGAAGGAGGCTCAACTCGAGAGAAGCTCTCTGCCGTAGCCGAGCAGACGCAAACTCTATTCTTGAATGCATGCGCCTGAAATCTACCTACATATCTCCTGTAGGTACTGGATAGGTGTTGCACGAGAACGGGGCAGCTATAATCAGGGCGGGATGTTTCCGCGAACGAGACTGCTGGCCGTTTCGGCCGAGAGTTGCGCAAAGCCCGCGCCCCAGCCCCGGCCCTTATTAGAAGCCGGGGCAGGCAGGTAATGGAGGTTAGAGGCAGTACCCGGGGGATACGGTAGTAGCTTAGCATAAGGTCCGCAGCGGGCCGTGGCGGCCGGCAAATGGATGTATACATGTACGGATGGATGTACTGCCTTAGTGTCTTACGTGTGAAAAGATCAGTTGTGGTCTCTGGACAGAGGCAGTGCAACTTTTTTTTTCTGAGTTGCGTGCCAAACAGACCGGGCGGATTCTCCCACACCCCCCCCCCCCCCCCAAAAACCCCAAAAACCGAGTTAACTGCGCAGCGACCGTGGAAAGTTGCTATCTCTGGAAAGGACGAGGTGTTAAAGTACCGACATTGTATGATACGCGTTGCTGTGATTTGAGCACGGGACCGGAGCTACTGTCGGGTCCTTCTCGGGTGTAGTATTTTGTTTCTTAGGTGAAAGCCGCGGGGGCCGAGCGCGCTGGCAAGGCCCCTGCATCACCAAAACCACACCCGCCGCCCGCCGCCGCCCGCCGTCTGCCGCGGTTGTCATCTCCGGCCCCCCTCTTCCCCGGCACTGTACTTTTCGCGACGATAGCAAGAAGCGGGCATGGGCAAACCTTGGAAGGCGTGGCCGCAATGTGGCGGGTCTACCCGCTCACCCCCGCCGGTGATTTTCGAAGCCCCGGCCAGCATAGCCAAACCGCTCGGCTGACAGGGAAAGGAGAGGTCGATCTGATTTACCTACCTGGGTTCTGAGCGCGGCCCCCGTGAGATGGAACTTCATGGTTCTGTGTATGTAATATTGCGCACATGCCAGCTTACCGCAAGATGTTCGCTCCCTGACACTTCCGGGGTGAGTGCGGAGGAGCACTGGCCAGCGAGGCCCGATGACGTAAGGCCGGCTCCGGTTCCGTCTGGTCTGGGGTTGGCGCCACCTGGTGAATCAATCGTTGCGCCAGGGCAGTAGGCAATAATACGTGTACTAATCAACCCCGACTGCTTGGTCGAGATGGCACGGGCAGGTAGCTGTGGAGGCGACCATTTGAACACGGCTGGTGGTCACGACCCCGAAGGGGGCACCACAGAAAAAAAGTTCTAAATTTGAAATCCTGCAAGTGACAGGAATCACGGAGACGCCGTCGAAGCGTGATATTCCTTCGAGCCTCTCCGTTACTCAGCACGCCCGCCCGTTGTGGGAAAGCAGAGAATGACTAAAAGAACTCCGTGCTGGGAGAAACCCCGCAGGCCGGAGCTCGGTCGGTCCAGCCCCCAACAACAAGGCTGAGCGTGGCGGTTGATTGGTCGGCGGGTGGACCTCTCGAGGTCGTCTCTGGCTCGACGTCACGCCCCGGTCACTCGCTCTCCCAGCCACGCCTCATTGTCACCTCGTTGTCAACCTGCCAGGCTGGCTTTCCGCGCCCGAGCCGTGACTGTCTATCAGCTGGGAGGGCCTGCAATAGCAGGACGCAATGCTCGGGGCAGGGGCTGGGCGGGGGGCAGGGCCGGCGAAAAGTTGAGACGTAGATACCGGTGGGGCTTTGCGGAGCAGCGGTCGGCCTGCCTCGGAGAGAGAATAGGGAGGGTGGTAAGGGCCCCCGGCAAGGACGGAAAGGAGGACTTGGGGGCCGTCTGGCGCAGTCAAAAAAATTGCTGGTTGCTTCCGGGCGCACGCATCAAGGTTTCCAAAGTTGGCCTTACATGCAAGGCTCCGCCCCGTTAGAAAATGAGGAAGCAAACACCGAGCGAAGGAGGAATAAGGGGGGGCCGGGGGGGGGGGGGGGGGGGGGGGGGGGGGACCGGCGGCGCGGGGGGTAACCCGCG